>APFE030855126.1:176817-215172 GCA_000404065.3 Pinus taeda | reverse complement strand
TATCTTCATCTGAAATTTTAATATCAACAGATGCTAACTGACTTACCACAGTATTAAACGCATTCATATGCTCTGTCACCGAGTCTCCATCTTTCATCCTCAGGTTATATAGCTTTCTCCACAGGAATAGTTTATTCACCAGAGACTTAGATTGGTACAAAGTCCCTAACTCGTCCCACAAAGCCTTTGCCATAGCTTCCCCTGGTACATTCAGCAATACAGAATCTGAGACACACATTCGTATTGTGCTCTTTGCCTTCTGATCCAATTTCTTCCATTCTTCATCGGTCACTCCCGTTGGTTTGGTACCCGGATCTACCGCGATCCACTGATCTTTATCCACCAACAAATCCTCCATCTTGAGTTTCCATAGCTCAAAACTCTGACCATTGAACTTCTCAATCTCTATCTTTTCGCTGCTCGCCATCTTCTTTCACCACCAGAATCGATCTCGTAGATCTCCACTGAACAGGGTCTACCACAGGCCCGAGCGAAACCCCTCAGCAACAAAGGCGTCCCCTTGAAGCCAAAACAGCTCTGATACCAAATGTAGGTTTTAACCCCATACAGAAATTACCTGCATACGAATTCTAAATCACAAGAAAATAAAAAAATGCGAGAGCATAACCAATAAAACACATATACACAGAGATTTCCCACTGGATCTCAAAACCGAGACTACCAGCTTGATTTTTCATTATATTCCTTTCAATGTTACAATACATATTTATACATGCCGAAGCATCCAATACCATGGACCGAAAACCATCGGTCCAAAACCATGGACCGAAAACCATAGGTAGGTTCGCCCAACCTAATATAGGGTCCAAAAAAAAAATTTCCCGGGGCGCTGCCCCAGACCCCGTAAAGGTGGGCTACCCGCCCCCCTCAAATCCCCCAGTCCACTACGTACATTAGTCGTGGAAAGAATATAACACAACCCAACACACCCGTCCATTTAGGAAAATGGGATTAGACTGGAATAGATTCCCTCGTCAAAGGTTAGGTGAGGCCCTCTTACGACGGATTCATTGAGGCCCTCCTACGACGGGTCACTTCTTGTCGACATCAGCTCATTATCCAAGAAGTTGACTTAGGAACAACCCTTTCAATACTTTGAAGCTTGCATGCCTCAATTGCAAGTTTCTCACTTCCGATGACATGTTTACATCAATGGCCTTCGACCGGAAGATTTTGCATGGAGTTTGACATCGACTCATGTATTCGCACCATGTGAATTGTACTACCATACCTTAAGGATCATCATCATTATCGGTGATTCTTCTTGTGCCTGTTAACAACTTACATCATTGGCTGGTAATCAGGCGATGTCTTTCCATGTTCAACATCAGAACATCCTTTCACATAGATCGACTTGTACTTCGGGCGAAGATTGAACGAGTTTGAAGATCCCGAATCTAGTTCCATCCATCCGAGCTACGATATGTTTAGGAAAATAAAGACATCAAATGTACATCATAGCTACACAGATGATCATCCAAGCTAAGGGATGATGGCTCTACCAAAATCATCAATCTGCCACACAGATAGTTGTCTATCTTATGTACATGAAAATGAATTTATAAGCAAATCATGGGAATGCCCGCCTCAGATAGATCATAAAAATATTATGAAGATAATGTATTGTATTGTATCTTATTAAGGGTCACCTTCCAGTTCGAAAAACCTTGGATCCTCATGACAAAGCATTTCACCCGACATCAGAAGATTTACTATCTCATGCTTTAGGGGGCAACTGTTATAGACATATTTGGGTACTGCAACCCCAATCTCATATGTCCATAAACCAAGGGCTTCTAAGCCCCTAAAAGTGTTGTTTCATACCCTAGAGGAACAAGGTCAGCTGATTACATCATCTCCTAGAAGTTCTCCCTGAAAAGCTACTCAGAACTGGTCAAAATTGGACCATACACACTGCTCAGTGCTAAGGGTGCGATGCATCTCACCTACTACATGCACAAAGTGCGATACATACTAAAAACCCCTCTGTAGGGTGTGATGAGTGAGAGCAGACAAATGGCAGAGGCAGTTGGCTAGGTGGAAACCCAAAGAATCTTCTAGAAACTGCTCATTTGACACTTGCCTCTCTGAATTCGCCCAGGGATGAGTAAGAGATCATGAAATCTCCAAGTGGAACCAAAAACTATTAGAGAAATGGCACTAATCAAAATCCCAGAAGCTGAATCACCCACCAGCAAACATCTATATATGGATCCCTCACCCTAGAGATCCAGAGGCTGGAATTTTGTATCTTGTAAGGAAGTGTTGTTGGTTTCTCTGTGGAACATCATAGTGTTGGGTGATCTAGATTTTCATGAGGTTAAGAGGGCTTTCATGCTGGGAGGATGGTGTTGGGTCAGATCAATGGGTTGTAATCCTCTCTTCTACTACTTCTATCAACAAAGCTATTTGAGTTTTCCTCCATATTCTTGTATATCTCTTAATCTTGTATTGATATATGCATTTATATGGTTAATATATATTTGATCCTATATTGTTTATGGTTATAGATCTCTATTCTTTGATGGTATTATGCTGCTTTGACTCTACAGGTGTTCTTTGAAGCGGGACAAGTAAGGAAGGAGTGGTAAAGATCTATCAAAGGGGAGAGGAAACAAGCAAGGAGCCAAGCGAAAGACTGAGGTTGGTACTCTCTGATTATCTCTCATCTATTTCTCATAAAGGAAAACACAAGTGACCTTTTGTTTGTTTGTTTCTAAGATAGCTACCCGTCTTAGTGGGACTAGCAACTCTGAATGGACACTAGTTTTCCCGATAACATTACTCTTAACAAAATAAGGGGATTTGAACTTCCTAAAGCCCCTTTGACTCCTATCGACCTGTGCACTCTTCTCCTCAAAATGAGGAGACTTTACAATATTATCAAAACTTTTACAAAATTTAACCCTAGGGGACCTTGTCCCAATGGGCCCCCAACACAAACTGTTGACTCATCCTGAGTCACTCTGCTGGTGTTGCCTGGATCTTCACTCGCTAACCACTGAATTCTATTTTGAATGCTTGAAGATTTGCCTCTCCCTCTGGTGTGGCCTAATGAACCTCTTCAACCAATTTCTTGGTGCTATCTCAGTTCCTTTGTTGCAGCTCTCCTCTATGTTTTTATTCCAATCATCGTGCAACATCTTTTCTTTGCCAAGCTGTCCTTCTGGCAGCATAGTTTATAGTCCCGTACTTCCTTACAAATTCCTGGAGTACTAAGGCTATCCTACTTCCATATAGTCATTTCACATGGGTGGGGTCACCCCCTATACAACTTCAGCTGAATCCCATTGGTTTTCCCTAGAAATAGCTCACCATTCAGTTTCACAAACTAAATTGCACCTCCATCCATAATCCACTTGACGATATATGGCCCCAGCCAATGCATCTAAAATTTTAGGGGAAGCTTCGTAAACTTATTATCATATAGAAATACTAAATTTCCACTTTTAAAGGTGCTCTACTTAATGTGACGATCATGCCACGCCTTTTTGCAATCCTTCTACACCTACTGATGAAAACTTACCAGGAAGTGATCTTCTTCTAACTCAACTAACTATGCGAGGTGTTTTGTGTGAGGTGTGCCATTTCTATGACTGTAGTAATCCACAAATTGGGCACAATATACTCCACCATCATTACTGCCTCTTGTCCATAAACCAACCTAAATGGTGTCTATCTAGTCAACTTCTTATAGGTAGTTCTATATGCCTAAAGAATAGCTAGTATGTGTAGATCCCAATCATTCCTATTTTCATTGCAAATCTTCGTGAAAGCACATTGTAAGATTTTATTAAAGGCTTCCACTGTACTGTTCACTTGAGGATGATACGATGTACTTTTCTAATGATACATCTTGAATTATTCAAGTAGAGTAGTAATTGTTTCATTTAGGAAGTGCGAACCCCTGCCACTAATCAAAATCTTAGGAGAGCCAAACTAAGACAAAATATACTCAAATATGAACTTTGCAGCTATAGTTGTGCTGGAATCCTTCATAGGCTATGCCTCATCCCATCTAGTCAAGTAGTCAGCTGTTGTGATGATGTCTCACACTCCTGTCTTCTTTCCTGTTGGCTAGATTGATCCCATAAAGTCTATTTCCCATTTGTCGAATGCTTGTAACGACACTTGTGGGTTCAGAGGAAATTCATCCCTTCGCATTGGCCTCCATGATGAGCCTCATCATTGTGTAACTATATGGACCTTAATCCACCTCCAAGCTTAGTAAAATCAACTCTTCTTAGAGCTTATTACATATTTTGATTGTATTTTGTTTAATGAGATGAGTCAAAGTGAGATATTATGCCCGGTGGAGTAAAGTACATTAATTGTAGGTCTGTGAGAGAAAATCATGGAAATTTGGTCAATTAAGGGCTGAAACTCGAATGAGACAAGGAGGAGATATTGTAGGAGGTAGACCTTCCTTATTTACTCCTCCCTCATTCGAATATTCCTCCATCAATCACACTAGTGCGAAGTACAAGAAACCAAGTCATGGAGATCAAAAGGAAGCCAAGCAAGTAACAATCAAAGAGCGAATTTATCTCGAGTTTGGGACATGAGCCTCCCTAGATTTAAGGAAGTCTGTTATACCACCATTTATCACCCTTGGTATTTGTTATGCTTGTTTTATGGCCTAGGGCAACCCTTCCTTCTAGACTTGGTCCAAATATTTTAAAAATAGTGTTTTATTCCCTGTACGCTACTTTTCCCTGAGATAAAAGTGTGTACACGCCGGTTAGTCAATACCCAACCTACATATATGTGTTAAAACACTTAAAAAAATTAAATTTCCTTAATTATGGGCGAAGTTCACAGTTTTTACCTATTGATTACCTCCTATTGCCCATGGCCCAGCTATTTCCCAACTAAAAACTAATTGGGAGAAGTATAAATAGACTTCTATGGGAAGGCCTTAAGGAGGAGAGGAGGTAGATTTATTATACTGATATTATCCTTTACTGAGTCTAATGTATCCCTGTGCCTCATGCACTTCCCCAAGCTTCAGAAAACCCTTGTTTCCTTGATTATAGATATCCTCCTTCTTGCTTGAGATATCATGGTGTTGGTTATGGAAGAAGATTGTTGAAGGTTGGGATAAGACGAATCTGGAGGACGGTTCTACTTGGAGCTAGAAGAAGAAGACTCAGGTGATTTCTCTCCATGTTATTTATAGCTTAGTGTAATAAAATAAATGCTGTCTTGTTTCCAAAAATAACTTTACATGCATCAAATCGTGTTGTAATTCATGTATGAAGGTTATTTTGATGTATAACTGATCATTGGTTTATATGATATAAAGTTAAATTTCATGAATATGCTTTACCTCTATACTACTCTGCATGTTCGAATTGAATGATTTCAGGTCTGAAGAACATTGGGAGTTGCAGAGGGTTTGAACCCTGTGAGACCTACTCGAACGAAGGAAATCCGGGTACAGTCGCTCTTGCATAGTTTGTTTATATAAGCATTTTGTCTGAGTTGTATGAGTGTTTCTTGTTATAGTCTGCTTTTGCTCTAGTGGGGTTCTAACCCAAAGCCCTAGGGTACTTATTCCCGTAAGAGAATTGGTGACTCCACTAGGGATAACAATATTGTTATTCCTAGTTTGGGTTGTCCAGTGTCAATCAGGTCTCAAACTTTGGTTTTCTTGATGTTGCAGTCTTACTTGGTCTAGTAGAGTCTCAGACCTTAAGTCTTATCTTTTTTATCTGGCTTTGTTTTTTATTTTTCTTGCAAATCTTTGTATATGCACTTTAATCTTTTATAGTAGCGTACACACACTTGTTTATGTGAAGTGAACCCGCGTATATGCAAGTTTCCTTTATTAGAAGCACGTGTACACACCTATGTGCTTGAACACAGTCGCATACACCATTTTTTGCATTGTTTTTTCAAATCTCTCTACCTAGAAAGATTTTTTGCCTAGTCTTCTTAGTCTCTGTGTGGTTAATTTCTGTCTCAAGAATTTCATTATTCTGCAAGCTTACTATTTTGACATCTCCTCCTCATTGAAAATACTTGGCCTAGGTTTGCTTTTTAAGCGAGTTTGTAATTGGTTTTTTGGCACACAAGACTTCGTTTAGAAGTTCTTGATTGTTCTGGTTCTCCAGAATGGGAGATTGTTTTCAATCTCAGTGTCAAGCTCGGTTTTTTATCTACTTGCTTTTCTATCCATCATTTTGTGGCCTTATAGCTTTTCTTGCTTTTTGAAAGTCTTTTTTGATGAATTTGAAAGTATTTCTTTCCTAACTTCTTGGTAAGTTTATCAAGCTCTTTGCTGCTATTTGGGTTGTTTAGTACAAGTTGAAGCCTTTTTGCTCAAGTTTTCATTCATTTTCGAGTTTGTAATTTGCAAAGACTCCTTGTGCTCTTCTTTTGATCTTTGAGTTTTAGTGGCATTTAGAGTGATTTCAACAAGTTGTTTCGATTGTTTCTTGAAAAAAAAAAGATCTCAAAAAACATTGTTTTTGTTTTCTTTTGCCAAGTTTGATTTTGGTTTCTTTTGATTTTTGAAAGTGAATTGTGATATTTTGTGATTTGTCCTTCTTGTTTGGAGAGAAATTTGTATTCAAAATTTCCATTCTCTTCAATACTTAAGTTTGCTTATTAATAGTTATAAACAATTGCTTTCATTTTTTAGAGTGATTTAGGATCTTCCATCTTCATTACACCTTGCGTTAGGGTAGTTTGCATTATTAAAGCATCAATAGTCTTTTTAGTTTTTGCATGTGTGAAGTGTGTTTCAAGAAAAGAAAAGAAAAAGTATTTTTCTTTATAGAAGTTTCATAGAACCCACGTAGAGATCTCTTTTCATAGAAGAACAAATGATTGCATTCATGTAGTTAGTTTTTCATTGATTTCTTTTGCGTCATACCAACACCATTGGTTTCACTTTCATCTATGCCCTTGACTTAAAAGAATAGCCATTAAAATCAAGTGCTTAATTAAAATAAACTAGAAATTTTGTATTGTCATCAGAATACACCAACAAGTTTAGGTTTATCAGGGCCTTGGATTAGGCGAGAGGAGAGTTAACTCTCCAAGGCCGCTCTAATTTGTAAAACATAGAAGTTTGATTAATGAATGAAATCCAATAGCGTTAGGGAGACTAGGAAAGCTCCATGACTGGGAGTAAAGCACTAGGGTTAGTGAAGATAAGGACGAGAGATAGCCCCTCTCTTACTTGTTGGATCCTACCTCAAGACTGTTCTATCCAGTTTCTGATACGAGTTGGTGACCATAGTTGCCTATCCTAGGAACCACACAAGTGGCTATGGAGGGGAATTCCGTGGCACTTGAGATTGACGTTGTATCACATTCAACAGTACTTCTGGAGGGAACCCTTGTGAAGCTTGGGGGCTTGCACTGGCAAAGGTTGTTGTCTGGAGGTCACTGTAACTACCTATGATACCTTTGCTAGTAGGCTTGGGGGGTAATTACCCCAGTCTATGTTCAGAAGGCCCTTATTATTAACTTTCTTGTATTTTGGTGTCTGGTCCTAATCACCCGGAGCAGAAATACTTGAGAGTTGTTTGATTGATGATATCTTTAGGGACATTTTAGTGAGTGTTCTGTGCTCCTAGTTGGCCTAGATTTATAATTTTTTGAGTCTTTAAGTAGATCTTTTAAATAATTCAAAGTGGTTGACCGACCATCTCGATGGTGTAGGAGACTTCATGGGATTTCACCTACGAGTCCAGAGCCTTCTCCTAGAAGGCGTAGGAGCGATTGTGCCAATGGTTTCCAACTAGTGGCACTAGGTGCATCGAAGATTTATCCTCCGCTTGGGGGCATTAGTTCACAAGATAGACCTAGTACGAGTACAGAGTTAGATAGGAACACACCAGTTATTTCTCGAGTACTCTTCTAGTCAGAAGATAGTATTGAAGTAGAAGAACTTTCAGAGTCAGTTGTAGCTCCGAATTCTCCTCTCCCAGCTCACCATCAAAATGTTTTGTTATACATTGGAACTCTAACTCATAGGCCTTCAAGCCTAGGTTTACATACATCTATCCCTTTGATGACCACTGCTGGAAGCACGTCATCTACGATGAGTGTTGCGAGGATGCAGACTCCCATATCTGTACAAGGGGGAGGAACTATTTCCATCCCTTCTAATACTCCCAGCATGACTATATTTGGGTCCACCTCCTTTCCGTCAACGAGTGGAAGTTCTTAAGCTACTGCATCCAGTTTTGGATTCTTCCCTTTTTGAATGCCATCACAAGGTATTCCTTCAGTTCCCTTGAACATATCCAACTGCCTTTACATCCATGATGAGTGGATTAGCTTCTTTTTAGAGTTTCCCATTTAGAAGTGGTCATATACCACATTCCAATCTGACAGTAGGGTCAATACCTTTTCCTATTACAAGTCAAGGTAGTAACCCCTTCTAGAGTTGGACACACCCTGCGGTTACTGGGATAGGAGCTGGGAATCAATTTTTCGGCCAACAAGGGAATGTTCCATATTCTTCATTTAATTCATTTCAAAGTTTTCCACCCTTTGCTAATGCATGGAATCCTTATTAGGGGCTATCAGCTCCTTTCAATACTTTGTTAGGGGGTAACTTCACTGGCTACGGAGGATTTTCGACAAGAGATGGTCAAACTCCAAATTTTGCTGGACCACAACGATCACCTTTTGGTTTAGTAGGCTCTACGAGTTACTTCAGGCAACCTGGTGCCTTTCAAAATACAGGTCATTCTTTTTAGACCTTTGGGAACCCCGCAAACTCTAGATGGAATTGCCAAGGTCCCCAACGAATTCCTTTTCTGGCCACACTTAATTTTCCAAACTTAACTAAATTGACAAATGATCCAATTAGGTACGATCCGGCTTGGCCTCTGATCGTAACTCATCTTCCCTCGGATATTCCAAAGTTTGAAGGGAAGAATGGTGAAGACCCGGGAGACAATGTGACCACATTTCACTTATGGTGCTCATCCAACTCCCTAATAAATGATTTGATTAGGATGAGGTTATTCCCTGTACGTTACTTTTCCTGAGCTAAAAGCATGTACATGTGGGTTAATCAATACCCAACCCACGTATATGTATTAAAACACTTAAAAAAATTAAATTTCCTTAATTATGGGCAGATTTCATGGTTTTTACTTATTGATTACCTCCTATTGCCCGTTGTTATAGACATATTTGGGCACATCAACCACAAATTTATATGTCAATGTATTAGGGCTCATCAACCCCTAAAAGAGTTGTTTCATACCCTAAAGGAACATAGTCATCTGAATACATCATTCCCCAAAAGTTCCATCTGAGAAACCATCCAAAAATTGCCTAAATTGAACCATACTGACTGCTCCAATGGCAGTTAGTATGCGATGGGTGAGGATGGACAAATTTCTGGGATAGTTTGTTAGTTGGTTTCTCACGGAATCTTCTAGAAACTTCTCTTGTGCCACTTGCCTCTCTGAATTCGCCCAAGGATGAACAAGGAAACTAGGAAACCATCTCCAATCTCTTCTCTTGTGGAACCAATTGTAACAAGTGGAATGACACTAATCAAACCCCATAGATGACTCACACCCTTCCAAAAATCTATAAATTGATCTCCCATCCAAGAGATCAAGAGGCTAGAATGTTGTGAATTGCAAGAAAGTGCTGATAGTTTGTCATTGAGGAGAGAGCATTGTATTCTTGTTGGTTTGATCTCGCTATTTCATGAGGTGAAGAAGGATTGAAGTTGGGAGGATGGCACTGGATCAGACAATTGCGTTGTAATTCTCCTTTCTATTAATAAATCTCTTCAAGTTTTCCCCCATATGATTGTGCAATTGTGAATGCTATCATTTGTTCATTATATATCTGATTCTGTAATGTTTGTGTTGTAATATATCATGATGCTTTGACGGTTCTTTGTTGCTATACTTGTGCAGGTACTCTCCAAGCATGTTAAGTACGGGGAGGAGTTGCAGGATCTACTAAAGGAGAGAGAGATCAAGCAAGGGATTAAGCGGAAGTTCCAGGTTGGTTCCACTATCCTTCTCTTATTTGTTACATATAGGAAAAATCATTGAATTTCTTTAAACTGTTGTTTCTAGGGTAGCTGCCAAACCTAGAGGGTTAGTCGTTCAACAAGACACTAATTTTCCCAGAAACAAATTGGCGTCTCCGCTGGGGAATGAATAGATGTTTGTTTGTTGTTATTGTTTGTTTTATGTTCAATTTGATAAACTATAGACAGAGTCTGAAGCCAGCCATGTAGCTTTCGAACTGCTCTTGCTTTGCAATTGCATAGTAGATGAATGCTGCTTCAGTCAATCTCTGGTTTAGTTTATGAATTAAAAATTTGACATGCAAGCACATCTAGATGCCCTTTTGGTAGCTCAGTAACCTCTCAAGACATTCCATCATACTTTGCTTATAATTTTTCATCAAAACCCAGCTTAATTCATTGAAAACAGCTCCACATTTGAGCCAAAACCCATCTCAGTAGCACCCCCTGGACCATCGCACTGTCTTCCACTATGACTCAGTATGCATAGCACCTCTCGAGTGTAGAAAATGCGATGCATCTCAATTTTTTTGAAGCCTAGGTGCGATGATTGACTAAACTCTTTTTCCATCTAGACATTAAGGGTTTTTGGTTTGTTTTCAGTTTTGTTTGGTTGTTTTGTTGCAAATGAGTAGTGCCTCTTTACTGAAGCTTACTTGCATCACTTAGATCAGCCTTAATTACATTAGGATTAGTGAATGATTTTGTGTATTTGTTCCTCATTTACAATACTTTGTCAAAAAATTGTTTTAGTCGATTTGTCGCTTTATTACGAAAAATGTCGTAATTGTCATTTTTTGTCGAAAAGAGAAGTGTTGTAAATTCTTCCTTCCCTTGATAATCGATTAAACTTTTCTTGATGCATTGATTTGATTTGTTTACATTCAAAGTGTCAAAATCATTTTTATTCAAAATTGAAAGTGTCGTTTTGAGTCTTCCTTTCTCTTTTTGAAGAAGAAATTGTCGAAAATGTCATTTTGAGTAAAATATTTCAGATCTTTGTTGCTTTTAGTTTTTCATTTTGCATCTTTCACATTAAGGAAAGCAAAAAAAATACATGCGCTTGCATTTAGAATTTTATAATTTGTGTGCGAAAAGATTATTTTGGGAAATGCACTAGTGTGTGCTTTGTGCTCTTTGCTTAAAAGTATTGTTATCTTCTTTCCCTAGTAGCTAGGATTTTCATTGCTCAAATAAACAAAGATTGTTTATCATTGTAGATTACATCTTAGGAATTTCAGATCATCATCACGTGGTGAACCATTGAAAGGAAAAATCTAAACAAGATCAACTTTAAAATGAATTTCAATGAACTTAACAATGCTTTGGAACTTAACGCAACATATCTAGAGGTCTAGGCTAGTGACGTGTTCCGGCATCGTTAAAACTAGTGGCTATCATTTTCATTGAAGGTTGGGTGATTCCTACTCGATACGAAAAGTGCTAGCACGGACTTGTGCTCCCCATACCATCGTGTATATATTGGGAGACCACAATAGGCTTAAATCCTTTATCCATAGGAAACCAAGTCTACCACCTTATCGATCGCAATGCACTCAACACAACATTCGGGAAGATTGACTGTTGTACATAAGTCCTTGGTAATTTCTCTTTAATTTATCACTAAGGTGTATATTGCAGTTTTGCGATTGGTCTAGTAAACCTTTTTGTCTAGATTCTCCAGAGTAGTCACTTTCATTCCTTTTCGACTCCTTAAAAGAAAAGGTCCATCTGAGCACTTGTCCTTGCAGGCTCATTAAAAATCGGAGGCGACTAGAGTCATCTTTAGCTTTTTCTCGACTCTTTAAAACTAAAAAATAAAATTAATTGACTAAGAATAACATCCATATTCTTTAGTTGATCATAGGTTGAAACATATGGTGACAAATCCAGCGTCCACCAATCAAGCAATTCCTTATGATGGGAATCCTAGTCCTTTTAACACTATTTCATTAAAATTGGAATTTTTTTATTACAAGGACATCACTAGCCTTTGAGTTTTTTGGTTATTTTGAAATTCTAGATCCACCATTTAATTCCAAATTTAATGAAATATGTGTTTTTTCCTTCTTTCAGAAATATTGGTGCTCCTTATATGGCTACATTATCCCTTCCAGGATTTACCATTGGCTTGCCAGTATGGTTGTTTTCAACCTCCTTGGTTCAAAATGTCGTGATTTCTCCGCAATCGAGTACACCTCCAACTGGACAAAATAAACCTCCAGTTGATCCTAAAGTTGACCCTTTTCCTTCTTCCTCGTTTGTTTCTCCCTCCCCCTCTTCCTCTTCTCTTGGTGAAAGTATTGGTACTAGTAACCAGGTGGCTAAGAAGAAGAAGAAGAAGAAGCCAGTTCAGCAAGGGGGAAACCAAGCGACCATTTCTTTGAATGCAAAATCTGATGAAAATCCATCCGTTAAGCCTCACAAAGTCAAATATCCATGCATAAGTTGTACGGGAGACCATCTTCATCAAAATTGTCCTTACATTCCTCGGATCTTAGAATACTGGTCTTCCTGTTCACCCAATCCTGTGTCATCAACCTCTGGAGATCATGTCGGTAACACACCATCAACTAGTGATAGTAAAGTTCATGGACAGAAGGGAAAGGTCAAGTTTCCATGTAGGTTATGTGAAGGGATTCACCCCTTTCACCTTTGTCCCTATTTGGATGAAGCCAAAATATTGTTGGATAACCATTCTGCTTCATCGCAACAACTTTCATCTGGTTACAGGAAACTCTCCCTAAATCCTTCACTAATTGATGAATCGACTGACTAGAATTAACCTTCGATCGAAACCATTCTCTCTGAAAGTGAATCCTATGAGTATTTACCCAACCAAAATCAACAGGTTGAGGTAAAAGTTGATCCGATTTCACCTTCAGCTAATCGCACCTTTCTCGAAGAGAGTGAATATGATACCATTCAAGTTATTTTTGTTTCTTTAGATTCAAATGAGCTTAGGGGCAATCATACTGTTCCATCAAGATAAGGGGGAAGTCCTTCCACTCCTATAACTCAAAGGGTTAATCCTCCCATTTCTACGATACCCCCTCCAAGTAGTCTAGTCACTTCCTTTCATTGGAATCAACTGGAAGGATCCCGCCTTCCTCCTTATATGCCTTTCCAAATCATAGTACAAGTTTGTAAAATGATTGTATCTGGCACTATTATAGATGAAGGTGCATCAATGAGTATCCTTTCCTCAACTACTTGGCAAGTGCTTGGTTTTCCACTTCTTGTGCTTGTTACACATAAGCTATTGGGTTTTAATAGAGGAACTAGTCGATCGTTAGGGATCCTTCCTCAGTTACCTATTACTTTGTGACGAAAAACTGTTTATCTAAATGTGATGGTAGTCCCAGGCCCTTTATATTACAATTTACTTCTTGGGCATGACTATGTTTATGATATGGGAGCAATTGCTTCAACACTATTTTGAGTGATTTGTTTCCTGCATGAAGGAAAAATTGTCACCGTTGAACAGATTTCATTTCCCGGTCCAAATATAGCTCCTAGTCAACCATCGTCCCTAAATGGTCCATTTATACCAATGATATAATCCCTGCCATAGGTTAATTATGTGGCAACCTATTCTAGACCTACATCAACTGACGATCAATTCGGTGATGTTGTACATCACGTACCAGGGGCATTGGAAACAGGTCTCCGAGGATAGTTCATTGTCTTGTGTCAACCTCGTTAAAAAAGTGAAACTGGCCAATGAGCATAGTTCCTTGTCTTATGTCAAGCTCGTTAAAAAATGAAACAAGGAATCTCAACAGAGTTTGTTTTTCAATTCCATGTAGGTTATGTGAAGGGAATCACCCCATTCACCTTTGTCTATTTGGACGAAGCCAAATAGGTGTTGGATAATTATCCTGCTTCACCACAGTGACTTCCATCTGGTTATAGGAGACTCTCCATTTCATCATGCCGGGGGTATGCAAACCATTATCCAAGCATTGTTTTTAATTTTAAGCTTGTGTAAACATGAAACTGAATCCAAGCATAGTTCCTTATGGTTCAAGCTTGTTTAAAAATGAACCCATTTTCAATTTTTAACCCTTGTGATTTCCATTCCATTAGCCTTTTCATCAGATGAACCTTGGTTCTTTTCATTCCATTGTCACCATCCCTTTGGCCGATCATACACTTTCACTTGGCTGTTTTACCCCTTTTGAGGAATAGTTGCAATGAGTGGTCTTATTAGCCAGCCTCTTCACATAAATCAACATGTTTTGAGAAGTTCCAACATCACCGGAACCAGCTGTTACCCTAGACACCACTCATTCCTCAAAATAGAGTCCTCTTTAAACCCTTTTCATACTCGTTAAACATGAAAAGATTGTTGAGCACTTTTCCTTTCCAACTCGTTAAAGTATTGGAAATGTCATCCCTCCTGTATTATTTTATCCTTTTTCGGACCTGAGGGATTATTTTACGAAAAAGAACTTATGGAGTTTTCTTTTCGTCCCTTTTCAAACTCTCTAAACATGAAAAGGACCAAGTTATCCTTGTCATTAAACTCATTAAAATAATATCAACAAACTTGTCCATTTAGATGAGACCGAGTTTCACTATTGCTAGAATCGTTAAAATATTAAATAGCGATAGGTTTCCCAGAAGGGTGAATTATGGAACAAGAATATGTTATCCTCCTCAAGCTTGACAAAAATAAAGAGGTACTGGTCAACAATGACTGGGGAAAAAGGGGAAAATCTTGAATAATTTATGGTAGCAAGTCGCTCTTGAACATGACACTTTCACTTCATCTCCATGATTGAGTTGAGTTGGGTTATTCTGTTCACTGGTCATCATACCATTGGTCTTTCATACCATCCATATTTTGGGGTTAACACTACCAATTCATCTTAGTTTCGTCAACATGTTCAAGAGAAGTCATTCAGTTGAGAAATCAACATCCAGTTAATGTACTATACACTGCAATACCTCCAACCTTCATTTTTCATAACTGCCATTCTTGAACCTTGTGTTGTCAGTTCATTTTCACCTGCAGAAATCATTTGCTTCGTTTCGGGTCATATATGTGGGATACATCAAGGCCCTCCTACAACGAGTCACTTCTTGTCGAAATTAGCTCATTATCCAGGAAGTTGACTTAGAAACAACCCTTTCAGTGCTTTGAAGCTTGCATACATCAATGGCAGGTTTCTCACTTCCAACGATAGGTTGATATCAATGGCCTTCGACCGAAATATTTTGTGTGGTGTTCGACATCGAATCATGTATTCACACCACGTGAATTGTTCTGTAGTACCTTGAGGATCATTATTATTATTGGTGATTCCTCTCGCGTTTGTTAAAATCTCACATCATTGGCTAGTAATCAGATGATGTCTTTCCATGTTTGACTTCAGAACATCTCTTCACATCGTTTGACTTGTACATTGAGTGAAGATTGAACGAGTTTGAAGACCCCAGATCTAGTTTCATCTATCCGGGTTGCGATATATTCAGGGATATAAAAACATAAAATGTACAAAGGCTCTACACAGATGGTCATCCTAATCATGGATTGCGACTCTATATATGTAGAATCACGAGTCTGTATCTAGAGACGACTTTCTGATCTATGTACATGAAATGAAATTTATAAAGCTAAGCATGGGAATTCCTCCCTCAGCTAGATCATGAAAATAATATTATGATGATGTATTGTATTGTAACTTATGCAGGTCACCTTCCAGTTCAAAACTTCAGATCCTCATGATAAAGCATTTCACCAGACATGAATATTTACGACCTCATGCTTTAGGCGAAAAATGTTATAGACATATTTGGGCACATCAACCCCAAACTTATATGTTGATGTAATAGGGCTCATAAACCCCTAAAAGAGTTTTTTCGTACCCTAAAGGAACATAGTCATCTGAATACATCATTCACCAAAAGTTCCATCTGAGAAACCACCCAGAAATTGCTTAAATTGAACCATACTGATTGCTCCACTGGCAAAATGCAATGCATACTGAGTGGTACACTGCCAGGGTGCGATTCATACTATTTAGGCCTTCCAAAGGGTGCGATGGGTGAGGATGGACAAATTTCCAGGATAGTTTGTTAGTTGGTTTCTCATGGAATCTTCTAGAAACTTCTCCTGTGCCACTTGCCTCTCTGAATTTGCCCAAGGATGAACAAGGAAACTAGGAAACCATCTCCAACCCCTTCTCTTGTGGAACCAATTGTAAGAAGTGGAATGACACTAATCAAACCCCATAGATGACTCACACCCTTGCAAAAATATATAAATTGATCTCCCATCCAAGAGATCAAGAGGCTGGAATGTTGTGAATTGCAAGTAAGTGTTGACAGTTTGTCATTGAGGAGAGAGCATTGTATTCCTGTTGGTTTGATCTTGCTATTTCATGAGGTGAAGAAGGATTGAAGCTGGGAGGATGGCACTGGATTAGAAAACTAGGTTGTAATTCTCCTTTCTATTAATAAATCTCTTCAAGTTTTCTCCCATATGACTGTGCAATTGTGAATGCTATCATTTGTGAATGTTATCATTTGTTCATTGTATATCTGGTTTTGTAATGTTTATGTTGTAATATATCATGATGCTTTGACAGATCTTTGTTGCTATACTTGTGCAGGTACTCTCCAAGCGTGTTAAGTATGGGGAAGAGTTACAGGTTCTGACAAAGGAGAGAGAGATCAAGCAAGGGATTAAGAGGAAGTTCTAGGTTGGTTCACTATCTTTCTCTTATCTGTTACACATAGGAAAAATCATTGAATTGCTTTAAACTGTTGTTTCTAGGGTAGTTACCAAACCTAGAGGGTTAGTCATTCAACAAGACACTAATTTTCGAAAAAACACCCATGGCTCAACTGTTTCCCAACTAAAAAACTAATTGGGAGAAGTATAAGTAGACTTCTATGGGAAGGCCTTAAGGAGGAGAGGAGATAGAGTCATTATACTGAGATTATCCCTGACTGAGTTTGATGTATCCCTATGCCTCATGCATGTCCCCAAGCTTCAGGAAACCCTCGTTTCCTTGATTATAGATATTCTCCTTCTTGCTTGAGATATCATGGTGTTGGTTATGGAAGAAGATTGTTGAAGGATGGGATAGGACGAATCTGAAGGACGGTTCTGCTTGGAGACGGAAGAAGAAGACTCAAGTGAATTCTCTTCATGTAATTTATAGCTTAATGCAATAAAAGAAATGTTTTCTTGTTTCCGAAAATAACTTTGTTTATGCATCAAATCGTGTTGTAATTCATGTATGAATGTCATTTTGATGTATAACTGATCATTATTTTATATGATATGAAGTTACATTTTGTGAATATGATTTACCTCTATACTGCTATGTATGTTCAAATTGAATAATTTTCAAGTCTTAAGAACATCAAGAGTTGTATAGGGTCTAAACCTTGTGGGACCTACTCGAATGAAGGAAATCCAGGCATAGTCGCTCTTGCATAGTTTGTTTATATAAGAATTTTTCCTGAGTTGTATGAGTGTTTCTTGTTGTAGTCTACTTCTGCTCTATTGGGGTTCTAACACAAAGCCTAGAGGTACTTATTCCCATAAAAAATTCGTTGGATACTTTATTTTTATAAATAAAGAGGCCTAGAGCCTCATTAGGATTCAAATTTTTGCTGTAAAAACACTAGTCATTTTCGAGTTCAAGACTTGTGGAAGACATTGTTATGTAATATTTTTTTTTGATAATGAGAATGAGCAATTCCTTGATCCAGCACTAAGTTAACTCAGAGGGCTAAAGCTCTTGGATTAGGTCCCAAACCTAGTAGAAAAGGCTCCTCTTCTTGTATTTGTATGCTTAGATTGATTACATATATTAATGGTTGAGTTGTCTTTAGAATTATTTCATTGCAAGTAGTGTAGATTTTATTTGTTTGCTTATTAGTTTGCTTCCACTTGTGCTTTACTTCAGCAGTAGTTTAGAATAGATAAAGGAATATCAAAAATTTGTCAATAGGTGTTTTTTTCCTCACTCCTTCCTTCAGGGATCATGGTTTGAGGAAAGAAATCCAATACAGCCCTAAAAAGATAGAATTCTACTTTCTCATGGAATTTAGGGTTTTTCTGTGCTTAGACTAGCATTTGATCAGTTTGCAAGAGTGGGATCTAGTTATCATTACTTACATCTTCAGTCTTACATTAGATCTCATCAATTTTTCATCTTATTCTACAAAGTTTTTCTCATGCATGAAGTAGACAACTAGCTCATGAAATTTTGTTTTCCTTAGAGAATTGAAATTCTTCGTGTTTGCATGATTTTTGGGTAAATGTCAATGTTTGATGCAGTGTAGGTGTTTCATAAGTATAGAGAGATTTCATAGTCAGAAAACTCATTCAACTTCATCCATCCAGGTCCTCACCTTCTTTCACTAAAAACCTGACGAATTTCATCATTTGACAATGAAACTTCTCCAAGCTTGTTGAGCAAATCCAACCATCTCCCAACTTTGGTTTTGAGTTTTGAAGTGGTCCTAAGCACTCCCTTTCCTCATTCCATCCACCAACCACCTTCCCCAAGCCTTCCATCACCTTCAACATCCATCCTTTTGCTCTCGGTTGTATCTTGTAGAAATACAGGGGATCCTATAGGTTTTCAGGACATCCTGTAGAACACATTAGGACATCCTATAGGTTTACTTTTAGTGGCCCATTTTGAGTTAGAATTGAGGGAAAAGCCTCTAGGAAGCTAGAAGAGGGTCCCTACTTGTCTCCCAATCCTTCTGACCATTCACCATCATCACTAAGCCACTTGCCACACCGCCAAAAGGGATTAGCTTTCACACTCTCATCTAAAAAAACACAAAAAGAAAAACAAATTTATTTTATTCATTTACATGCACAATAGTAGAAGGTTTGATGGTTTGAATCTGCATTCTTAGGAAAGTAGGATTGCATACATGGTAACTTAGCATTCTTTTTAAGCAAAGTACCTTAGTAATTAATTAGGAATTGGTGTGTTTTAGCATTTGATTCCAATCTTTTTCCTTACTACAGTAGACAAGCTTTCTTTTAGAGTAGATTTCTCTTTCCCTCATTGGTAATCAAGCTTCTTATGAATCCATTGAAGTTTGGTTTTAAAAAACTTAGTGGTCTATCGCCAGCTTAGCAGTGACAAAGAGCAAACCCATCACATTTACTTGTGTATACAATAGTGTCACCTCCAAGTTTGTACAAACTCCGGGTTGATATAGTAAAGTTGGTAGCCTCAGGAGTTGCAACATTCTGGCTGCAATACTGGTGCTCATCACTTTTTGGCACCATTTCTGGGGAGATGTCTGAGTAATATGTGATTACTGCTTTCTTTCTTCCATTTCTTATCTTCGACATTACGCTATTAGTTTCATTTTTACAAAAGGAATTTAGTTTGCTTTCTTTTCCATTTTGCATTCATTGCTTTCCTTTCCATTCTGCAAGTAAGATTCATTCAAGAAGTTAGTTTTCATTTAGTCAGTCAGTTTTCATTCAGTCTACAATTTCAATTTTGAATTATTTTCAAAGCTTGAAAAAAGAAACACAAAACAAAGCAAAAACACTTCTTTCATGCCTCGTAGGAATAGGGATAACTTAGGGAAAGTTTTTCCAAATACCTCCATCGCTTCAAATAGGCAACCTTCCCTCTTATTTAGTGGCTCTGAATTGGAGGAACCCTTAGGTGAACAACTAGAGATATTTGAAGAGCCTACAGGGGGAGAAGAAGAAGAAGAACTCATTCCAACCAACCCAATGGCTGAAAATAGAAATGAAAGAGGAAATAGAGAAAGAGTTGAGGATGCCTTTCCCATCAAAGAAACTAATGGGGATACCAAGAGGAAGAATATAAGCCCCTTCTTCTCTTCCTCATTTCCATGGCCTGACCTCAGAAGATCCAGACACTTTCTTGTTTGAGTTTATGTCATATGCAGAACCTATGATTACACCAATGATGAGTAGAAGTTGAAACTATTTCAATCCACTCTCAAGGATGCATATATGCGCCGGTTCATGGGTTTACCTCGAGATAGCATCACAAATTGGTCTGAGATGTAGCAAGCCTTCAACAACAAGCATCGAGACTACTGCAGGTCTAAAGACACTAAAGAGGAAATTTTTAGGATGACCTCAGGGCATGATGAGTCCCTAGAGGATTATGAAGAAAGATTCCAACTTAGCTACAAAAGGGTCAGGTGCACACTTGACCCTGAGCCACTGAAGTTAATCCTACTTAGAGGGGTAAAGGAAGATCTTCTGGACACCCTAAACTTGCTAGCAAGAGGGGAAATCTACTAGCTACCAATTGGCTGTGTGGGGCTTGACCTAGGTTTAGCGTTAGTTAGCCCAACAAATCCCTACACTCTTGGCCCTTTCAGCATCAGTCTATGGAGCACGGACCGAAGTCTCACCTGAAGTAGTATGGGGGATGTTGGAACCAAGTTTCCACACCTTGCGATGGTCGTGATGTCAGTTTATTCCTTCTATTCTTGATTTCGCACAGGTCGTTAAGTTCTAGGGATCTGTCTATCTAGCCCTTTATTCCGCCCTTCGGTACCTCCATGAAGGGGTACATTTGACCTTTGCGTAGCCCTAACCTGTGGTTCAAGTACTTTTGTGTTGCTGGGGTAGGGTATTGTGTAGATTACTAAATTATATTAAGTGTCTTACTTATCTTATTAAACGATCCTGATTAGCGCGACATAACCAAATATCCTTACTTGCATTCAATTAACCCACGTAATGACATACATTCATGCATCACATAAGAATTGTAAATGAAATTAATACACAATATGACAAGATGCATTAACAAGAAACAAAGACACAAAATTTGTAGAATGCTTCTCTTTATTGATATCTTCATATAATTACAGACTCTATTCATTCTGCGCACACAGCTACAAGGGTCTGCGCACTCAGCTATGGACTTCCACCCTAGGCCTTTGAACACTCAACTATAGAGCCTCTACCTACACTATGACCTGAAACTTAGACTTCTCTAAATACTTCCCCCTTATCGCTCAAGATTTCATTTTCCTTCAAAAAACTACTTAGATATTAATTACTTAGCTCTTTTTATACAATCCCATGGTTCGTGGACCATGGGAGATATTGATATCCAGCTTTACACTTTACAAAATAAGGGTGGACAACCCTTTATGACTCATGACACCTTTGCGCTCCGCGACCACAAATTGTGGAGACTTTACAACTTTATTAAAAAATTTGACCCAAAAAATGGGCTTTTAGCCCCAAAACTGTCCTTGGTGGATTTCGTTCCCGACAGCCCCCCAACAGAAACATCGTGACTTGCCCTCGAGTCACTCTACAGGCATAGAGGTCTTAGTGTGAAGACCTCCCAGCTCAATCTATATGACCACAACCTGGGTAGTGCACTGTGCAGTCGCCTGCTTTGCTTCTTCAACCATCTGCTCGGTCACTACTCCTGAATTGTTAGCCTAAATCTTTTGCCGAGTTTCTTGCAGAGTCACGATCTTTCATTTAATAGAGGTCATAACCTCATAAGCCTCATCCAACTAGGGCTTCAGTCGCACCTTCAACAATGCTTCCTTTTGCTACGTTGCATCCACCTGTTCTTTCAGCTGATTGGCCTCCTTCAGCTTTGCTAGTCTCTGTGTGAGAATGACGGTTTGCGCTATGCCTTTGACCTCATCATAGCATTGTTGCAGTTTACACGCTTATTTCTCCAATTTTTGTACATTATGGTCCTCCTACAAGCTCGTTAGGACCTCAAACGACTATTCAAAGAGTTATATACAGTCCACTACTTCAGTGTCAACTACTGCTATTGCCTCTATGACAACGATTGCATGTTGCTCCTTTACTTCTAGCGGGGTTGAATGCTAGACCTTCAATTGTAATTTGGTAATCTAAAGGTTCAACTCCAACTAAACCCTTGCCATCTCTATGTGAGCATCGTGCACCCCTATCGCCAGCTTGTGGACTTGCACCTCGACTAGTTCTTCCTCAGGAATTGCCAACTCTGGGACCATTTGACATGCCTGCTCCATGACCTGAAGTATATGCTTGTTTTGGTCAACCACCTCAGTCATGGCGATGATGGCAGAGCCTTACTGTAGTGCCATCTACTCATTGTTAATCTGTTGCTTGTTGATCACCTGTAGGGTGCGGTGCTTATGGGCCTTCAACTCAGTAATCACTCCATCCTACAATAGGTGGAGTGCCTCGCTAAGGAGCGCTGCTAGATTCAACCCTACTCCCTTGAGGGTGCTGATAGTGGGCCTATCAACATCATTCTCCGTGGTCAGTGCTCCACCAGGCAGAACTATTATGTTGGAGACCTTTGCGCGTAGCATCTCGACAGCTTCTGAAGTGTCGATGGCAAGGCTGGTGGAGATAGTGCCAGTCTGTGACGTGTGGGTTGGTATCTCTTGGAGGCCTATCTAGATAACCCCCAATAGTAGTTTCTACTGCTGCTCAAATTTTTGTAGGTCCTCCGCGGTGACATCTCACACCATGTCTCCAATGTCATGCAAGCCGCCCTCTATGAGGGTGATTGGGTCCAACGACATCTTAGTGGCCTTGGAATTCTTCCTTGACCCTCCTTTCTCTTGTTCCCTTGGATGCTTGATGCAAGTGGACATCCCCTGTGGGTCTATGTCATGCTTCTCTGTTTTCTCATCCATCTCTTCCTCTGTTTCAGGTGACAACAACCTCACACCATTGTCAAAGCCTGACTCTGTTCCACCTGTTTGCTTCTCCATCTATTGAGTGCCATTGTGCTCCGCTTGGGCCTTGTCAGCAGCCTCATTCTTTCTCTTTTTGTCCAGCTACGTCATCTTGATCTTGGCCTCCTCCTTCTTGCACTGTGAGGCAGACTTGCTTCCTCCCACTACTAAGTCTCTTGTAGTGTGCCATTCTGCCAACTAGTGATCATGTACTACATCAATGGCATCGTCCTTTATCAGGTAAGGCAAGTTATATCATGTCTATGCAAGGTTCTTCCACACCTTGATGGACACATGGTGAAAATCTGCCTTAAACTCCGCGTAGCCATGCAGGTTGGAAAACATTGTAAGCGACAAACATAGTTTGTGATTGACGGCCATGCAGATGTTCATCTCCATCACGATCCAGAAGATCTTGCTATCCTTGATGTGCTACGCATCCTTGGTCACTCACAATGAAGTATACTTCACTTCTTTTGGTAGGTCTGGTGTGACCAAAGGAAATTAACTGTCCTTTGGCAGCTCCCATGTTACCATCACAATAGACAACAAGAGCCACGCGTATTGGAACATCTTGCTGAGCTCTTGTGCCTCGCAGAAGTTCACAATGAACTCACTGTGGAGATAGTGCCCCCAATTGAACTGAACTCCTTCGGTGCACTGGGCTACTAGTGCGACGACAGGCACCGGCACCTCATTGGCGCAACACTTCGTCATCACCTTCCCTGCCAAAATCTATGTAGCCACCTTTATAGCAGGGTCACTGATGCTTGATATGGCATATCCACATGATTTCTTCACAAGAATAAATTTCTCCTTCATGGCCTCCAGAAAGGCCTGCTCACCTCCTTTTCCCCAAAACATCATGGCCAGATTTTCTCCTATGTAGGGCAACCATGTGATGCTATGGATCAATCTTTCGATGATGGGTATTGGCTCCTCCATCCACAGACACCCATCATGCACCAAGCAAAGCAGTTGCTTGATGACCAAGACTATAATTGGGGTGTGGTTGTAGTGTGACACCCATAGCAGGTTAAGCAGACCTGTCTTATCTACTCCTCTAAGCCACCTCCACGGATCCAATGCGGTCATCCTGGTGGTTGTATTGATAATGTGACACATCAGTTGCTTTATCGCCAAGTGTGAGAACCTCTCATGGTTAGCCAAGTCCAAGTCTTCAAGCTTTAATAGAGGAACCCGCCCCAAGCACAGTCCTTCGAAGACATTTTCATCCAACAGTAGAGGGGTTTGCAAGGGGAGTTTCCTCTCATCGATATCTTTTGGCACCTTGGTCTTGCCCTTGCACGGAGGGACATACTTAGGCAACTGAGTGATAGGGTAAGCACCGCAGTCTTCAACATCCTCCACATTTATTCCCACATCCTCATCATCCATTGAGATGTCTTCTATTTCTTCCTCCTCCTGATGTAGATTAATGGCTTTGCCCTTTTCCTATGCGGTGGGCTTGTCCTTCAGTGGGTTTCTTCTTGGTAATGTGCACATCAGTATTCCAGGCTACTTTCCCTTCTTATCCTTCATGCTCTCCTTGGTTGGGGTGGGCTTTGGTCTCTACGTCCTTGGTGATTTGGGGACTTCCTCTAATACTTCGGCAACCTCTGGAGCAGTTTCTTCTACCGCCATAACAATTTTTGGCACCAAATCTTCGGCTGTCACGACTTTGGTATCCATAGATTCTATGGGTGCAGACATGATGTTCTACAATAACACCCGTGTCACCTTCGAAAATGTCTCAAATACTAAATTGGCTGTCAGAGCTTCGAAGTTCTTGCAGTTCATGTGTGTCTGAGAGCTCAACAACTTAATTCTCAAAATGCCAAGTGTTTTTCATTGGGCAGCCACCTAAAATTATTGGGCATTTTGAATTCAAATCCAATTGTTCCCCTCGCATTCGGTTCATTAATATCAGATTGGAGGCATATTTTCAAGGATCTTACCCATAAATTTCGTCTTAAATGTTGGCCACCCACTCCATTTGGTCGCATTTATACTGTCAAATCATGAATAGTGAGTTTAATAGTCACTTTCCGGCCGACCTATACGATTTCTCCCTAGGTAGCACAACTCCCTTCGTGTTGCCTCGAATCCTGTGACACTTCCTTTCTTCGCACAATCCTCCAATCATGTAGCTCCCCAACTTGGGCAATATAGTTTATAGTCTTGCGCCTCCTTTCAACTACCTAGAGCACTAAGACTGTGCTACCCTAATATAGTCACATGGTAGGATCATCTGTGTATTGCTTCAGTCTGCTACCATTCACCTTTCCTGAGAAGGGATCTCCATTCAATTTGACCAACTGAATCGCTCCTCCATTAGTAATCTCCTTAATTACATAGGGCCCTAGTTAGTGCATTTTTAATTTCCTTGGAAATTTATCAAACTAGCTCTCATATAACAAAACCAAGTCATTTACCTTAAAGGTGCACAGCTTAATGAGCCGATCATTCCATGCTTTTTTGTGTTTCTTTTGGACCTGTTGGTGAAATCCAGCTAGAAATCTCTCGTCCTCAAGCTCAACTAGTTGCGCGAACCTCTCTTCTAGGGCTTCATGATCCATCATACCCATGAGTGCCGCTATGCACAAACTAGGCACAATTTATTCCATGGACATCACCACTTCAACACCATATACGAGACAAAAGGGTGTTTGTCCAGTGAATGTATTACATGTCGTCTGATAGGCCCATAGTACTACAGGTGCATAGGTCCCAATCACTTCGCTGAGCGTTGCAAACCTTGGTCAACACATCTCCAGCACTTTATTGAATGCTTCCACCATCCCATTAGCCTGTGTGTGATAAGGCATGCTCTTCTAGTGATATACCTGAAATTCTTTGTCAGCGCACTGATCGTCTCATTTAGAAAGTGTGTACTGCGATCACGCATCAAGATATTTGGACACCCAAATCATGTCAGTACATACTCAAAGATGAACTTTGTAGTAGTCACACCTATACAATCCTTTATAGGTTGTGCCTCCGCTCATCATGTCAAATACTTTGTCGTGGTGATAATGTATCTCACTCCCATCTTCTTCCCTTAGGGTTGAATGAGTCCCACAAAATCTATCGCCCATTTCTCAAAGGGTTGTAACATCATCTGTGGATTCAAAGGCATCTCATCCCTCCATGATGGCCTATCAGTCCTTTAACACACATCACATGCCTTGCAGTAAGTTTTTGAGTCATGATGGAGGGTTGGCCACCACAACCCTGAGCGTAGAATCTTCTGTGCGGTCTCTCTTCCTGCATAATTTCCTCTCGCGGTGCCCCCATGAGAGTCCATGAGGATCCTGCTCCTTCAAACTCCTGTACATATCATTGCAATATCTCATCGGACCCCTTTTTGTATAGATGCCCAACAATGACAAAAAAGTCTTCCATTTGCACCACTAACTCCTTCTTCTGCTGGACGATGTAATCTTTCGGGGTAGTTCCTATCATTAGGAAGTGTATGATATCTTCAAAATGGCCATCTGGCACTGCAAATAGCTGCACGTCAAGCAATCCCTCCTCCAAATTAGTTGGGTCTTCCCCTGTTTTGATTTGCAACAGATGATCTAGTCCCACATTTAGTCATCCAGGCTTCACAATAACTTCAAAAGCATACTCCTGGAACAATAATAACCACCTGCAAATTGTCCCCCCAACAGAGGCTTACTGACTAGGTATTTCAATGCAAAATGATCTATATACATCTCAAAATGGCCACCCAACAAATAGAGTTTAAACTTCTAGGGTGCATATACCATGGCTAACCCTTCGCACTCTATGGTGGAATAGTCCTTCTCCACCTTGGATAACCTTCTGCTTGTGAATGCTATAGGATGTTCCAAGTCTCCTTCGCTAGCCTGTGCCAGTAGTGCTCATAGTGCTATACATGATGCATCAACATGTACATGAAACTCCTTCTTCAAATCCAGGAAGATTAAAATCGATGCGGCAACCATCTTTTCTTTCAATACATCCAAGATTTTCTTACAATCTTGGTTCCAGTAGAATGTGACGTCCTTTTTCAACAACTTCTCCATATGCACGGTGATCTAGGCATAGCCTTTGATAAACTTTCTGTAATATCCAGTATGCTCTAGGGTAGTACGTATCTATTTCACACTCCTCGGAACTTCTATGTTAAGTATCACTGCAATCTTCATAGGATCTACCATCAGTTCCTATCTACAAACCACATGACCCAAAAGGGTCCCAAAAGGAACACAAAAAAAGCATTTTTTTAGATTGAGTGTGATCTCGTATCTTCGATAGGTATCTATCATTAGGCGCAAACTTGCCACATGGCATTTCACCAGCCCAAACATAGTCCAATCATCAAATTACACTTCCAGGAACTTATGAATAAATTCCTTGAATGCCGCAATGACTACGCGCGAAAAAATTGTAGGCGCATTCTTCAATCTGAATGACATTATACTGTACTAAAAACATCCCCATTCCATCATGAAGGTCATCTTACTTTATCCTCTGGTGTGATTTTGATCTGATTGTACCCAGAGAATCCATTAGCGAAGGAATATGCTTCCTAACCACCTACATTATCCAACACCTCATCAGTGAATGGAGTCAGGAAAGGATCATGTATGCAAGTGTCATTCAACTTCCTGAGACCTATGCATATCCTTATTTCATCCTTCTGTCAATTTTTCCAGTACCACCATTGGGTTTAGCCAATCATATTCTTCTATGGGCTCAATGATTCCTGCCATGATCATCTTGTCTAGCTCTAAGCGGACCTTCTCCTTATACTTTGGATTGAGACGGTAAGGTCTTTGCTTAACCGGTTTCACATCGGGCTTCAATGTGATCTTCATAACACCAAGTCTCCTATTATCCATTTTAGATCCGTAAACTTGGTAGGGAAAAAGTATTGGTATTCACAGAGCAATTCAACTACCTTATCCACCATTGCGTCATCCTAGTAATCTCCAATCTTCACGAATTTGGGCTCTGCCTCCATACCAATAATTACCTATTTCGTTTTCAGTAGCATGGTTATATTAAGATTCTCAATCCGCAGTCTTTCAACCCCATGGTGACCTTCTATTTCAGGGATGTTAATCTTTCAGGGATCCCCATCTTCTTCTTGAGTGGTCATGTTATAGCATTCTAGAATGTGGCTCAAATGAGTAGTCCAATGGAGTTGAATCAGGTCCAAAGGATCCTACGGTATCCTAAAGATTATTGCTTTCACTTCTTGTAGTGCCTTGTCAATACAGTGAAACCTATCTTCAAAGCTGAATGTCTTTATGAATCCTTCGCGCAAAATATCCCATTCACCTGTACCATGACAGAGCTCCATTTCTAAGTACCAGTTCATTGGGATGGCACCTAGAGTGTGACATAACAAGTGCACCCATTTAGGTTGGGGCTTTGCTCCATAAGCTTGAGCCCATTTGGCCAAGTGTGCATGTGGATCATCCTTCCCATCATATATTTCTACCATTCATACCTTCGGCTTCCCAAAGCATGTTCTCATCATCCTCCTACACTCACGCCAATCATCAAAGCTACCCTTGTGTGTACCACACCATCTTGCGGGCATAGTGCGTAGTGCCTCGTCCAAAGCCTGGAAGTGCTGCTTTTCTGGTACCTCCCTCTCAAATGCATCCAAAAATGTATCTACATCATTCAGGCCATCATAAGTGGAAAACTTTCTTACCTTTGACGACACATAACGTAGCAACCGGGTCATAATGTTACGGCTCATTGTGGTTACTTCATGTAACCGATTTTGCCAACACTCTAATTCTTCATCAGAGTCTCATATGCAAAAACTCTCGGGATCCCATGTAATTGGTCCATCTTCTATTAGATTCACCCAATCTCGGCCTCATGCTGTTATCTTATATATACAGTCCAAATCACCATCGCTCTCATAATCGTGAACTGGTTCAATATAGCTTGATCCTTCAGGAGGATCTAAGGGTACTATTACGCAGAGTGATTTCTTTTCAAATATCATCTTTCCCTTTTTTAGGTTGATTACCTCGTTCATATAAGTAGCCCAATCAATTCCAAGGAGCGTAGGGTACGGGTTGTTGTCATCCATGATTTCTATTACTTCAAAGTCAGCCAACATGCTCACGCCTTAAATTTCTATAGTTACCCCTTACAATCACCCCATGGGGATGATCTTTTGCTGATTTACCATCCTTAATTGAATCGAAGACCATTGTAGCACGAGTCTTCCCATTCGTTCCCAAGTCTGCTTTGGTAGGATATTTTCATCTGATCCTTGATCCAAAATAACCTGATCCATTTCATATTCCCCTATCTATGAGGTTAGCCTCATTTCTCGTCCTGTCCTTTTCTTATGCTTACCAATATTTCGTACCATGCATGGTTCACCTAAAGTGTTTTCAGCGCATCTATTTATAAGCTCCTATAATCCATTCACAACCTTTCTATCACATAGAAACTTTATGCAGGTCTCTAGAAGGGTCGTAAGCATAGAAGGGTCCATCTCCTGATCTGGCTTATCCTTGATCCCTGAGGTGGAGGCCTCCCCAAAGCTCTTCTTTGCTTCCATGAACGTTTCACGTGCGCACTACAAATCAAATTTGGCCTCCTTTGCCAGAGCTTTGTGAACCCATGCGCTATCTTTAGGTTGTTTCCCCTTATCATCCCCTATTGCAATTCAACTTCCTAGCACTATATTCACATTTGAATCCTCTTTTCGAGGCTCATATCTCATCATTTGAAGGGTCTAAGTCAGTTGCGGTGGTAGCACCCCTTTATCGTGTATCCTCGCTATCAACATCAGACAGTCCTCCGTTTCATGATCAAACAAAGTGCAATATTTGCAGGACTGATGCCTTGGGTTAGTGCAATGATAGGCATAGTGTCCTGGTCCTCCGCAATTGTAGCATATTAGTTGTCCCTGACCTCTGCTGGGTCGTCCTATGGCTCACCCTCATCCGCAGCCCTAAAAGCATGTTTGAGCCATCCCTATGCTCTGGTTAGGGGGCCGCGTTTCTGCCTGAACCCTATAGGGAGGTGTTTTGTCCATAATTAATTCATAACTTCTACAATTGCGCTCATCATGCCTTATCGACCTGCAGAAGTTGCAGAACAGTTGTTACGGTGTTTGTACAAACTTCTATAGAAAATGACAGTTATTCGTCATATTTTTTCCTGCTACCTGTTATCACTCAGGTTGTTCCCTTTGACTCCCAAGGGAATACGACCGAGGTAACCACAAACCCATCTTTGGACTGCAGGTCCTAGCCTACCAACAGTCAGAGAGGGCTCTCTCTTCAGGATTTAACTTTGTTTAAGGGATGATTTTAGGCTAGATATGGTGCACATGGGTTTTGATTTGGTTTAGTGGGATGGTTGATCTTAATCAAACAGAATTGACATGCAAAGTGTAAGAAGTTCAAACCAATGGGCATGGAGTCATGACTGTGAACTGAAGGGTGTTTTTTCTTTGGTAAAAGAAGGGAATATGGAGCAGGATAGCTACACATGGCACAATGATTTTATGCTAGAACAAGCGTGAAATGGAGGTTAGGGAATGAGAGGCAATTAAGGATCTCTCATCCAGCCAAAGAGGGAAAGTGGATGAACAATATCTAGGAGCAATGAAGAATTCCCAGACATCATTCATATGTGAAGGGAATAGTTTAAACATGCGCAATTAAGAATGCATATTCATCACTGATTCAGAGGAAAACATGAAAAGTTACAAGAATTGAGCACAGAGGGCATGAAAACCAATTTTGGTATATTCTTTTTCCTGCAACTTAGATTATGATATATATTTGGTACAGCTATGTATAAACTGATAAATGGAGGGAGGAAAAACTTATTGAACCATAAGCAAGCACGAATCCATACCAATTTCTTCAGCCATTAAAAGCACAACCAGCCAGTTCAGATGCAAGCATTCCAGCAATCTTTGATTACAGAAGTTCTTAATATTTACAGTGCAACTCTCAAAATGAGAGATCAACCAAACAACCCACCAACCCCGTTTACATTGTTCAGGGCTGTATTTATAGGCAAAATATCTACAACAAAGATCTGCTAGAAGATATTTTTTAGGAAATAAATGCAGTTAACCTAACTTGTCTTATAAGTAATGAAAATATCTATCTAATGCTGCGCTGGGGGTAGCTATTTCAAAAATGAGGCTATCTGTCTGTTGTTGTTATGTGCCGGCCAGTCATCATAATTACGCATTGGTCTCTGTTCCACTACCCTTGAGTGGCTTTACTATGCATTAACTATGGTCTGAGAGCCTTAAATGGCTTCACCGCTTCCTTATGGTTGATCTGATACTCTTCGCCTCTTCACTGATACTCTTTGATTGAATCTGGGCTTCTTCCTTTCTCTGATATGCTAAAAACTGTTAAATCGCCCCTTTTCTACCCTTTCGAGGTAAAAACAATCGCTGAGAAAAAATATTCCCCATTTTGGCCTATTTCCCGTAGCGATGCGCGATTAGTGCTAAGCGCTAATCGTGCATCAAAAACTGCCTCAAAATTTGATTCCAGGCCTCCGAAGCCTCGATTTCGCACTTGCATGCTTTCCTTTCGGCAGATGATGTCAGCGGTATGGCGAGTGACATCAGTGGTACGGCAGGTGACGTCAGCATGATGTTAGCAGTGGGATCCAATACAGATGATGACATCAGCAGGGTGACGTGGCAGGGTGACGTGGCAGGGTGACGCAACAGGGTGATGCAGCAGGGGAGGTGAGGTGGCGGCATCGTCATGCGGTGAAGTGGCAACAGGGGAGGGCGGTAAGCGATTTGCGTCGGACCACTTTTGGTACAGGAACGGTATGTGTCAGGGGCGGCCCGATTCAATGAAAAGCCGACAACTGTCCCGGTGTACGACAGTGAAACTGTCGGCCATTCGGCACTATTGTGTCGTCATGAAAGGGTGCCCGATATGCATGAGGGCCGTCGGATCTGGGAGAGACGATCCGACGGTGGATGGGAGGGAAAGATGAGCGGGTCTTAAATAAAAAGCGCGCGCGATAAACGTTGATTATTCGCGGCGGTGGGTGGGTTTTAGACTTTAGGCTTTACGGGTGAAATGCGCGCTCGGGGTCATGTTTATCCATTGATCAAATATCAATGAAACCCATATGTTATGCATGCGGGGTGTGGTATGGTTTGGTTTGCGGGGGAGGGGTTTTTAGCATGGTTATTTTATTTAACCAGAGGTTCAAACCAATCCCAAGGGAAATGAACGTGGAAGGGCTAATACTAAGGCCCCAAATAGACCTAGTATTTCCCGGACTTTTATTTATTTGGGTATAGTTGCCCTGGGGTGGGATATTTAATATTTTTTGGGGGTTTTCATATAGTTTTCACATAGTAGAGGATAGGGGAATGACTTGGGGAGCTAAAAAATAATAAAGTTAGGAGTTAGTATGACTTGGTGGAGTGGAAATGTAAGGGAAATGATGGATTGTGTAAATATTATTTTTACACAAGAAATGTGGCTTCTTTTTATTGAGGAAAGTCAAAACTTGACTTGATGTTTCACACAAATGAACCGAAAGCAGGATTTGTTGGGTAGATCCCAAGGTCCTTGAGGGGATGTTAGTAAATGATTTCTGAGGGGATGAAGGGGGAGTTAGTCATGTTTCCATTGTTATACCATCAAGTCAATGCCCGGTGCCAATGCCATAAATGATATGAGTCCTTCTTGACAAGATCACAAGTGATTACCAATTTGTTCCTGCAACCTCAAACTACCTACCCAGCCTAATTCACCTAACATTTTTTTCTTCTTTTGGTTTGGGTGCACTTGAACTTGCAAACCCAACTTTATAACTTTTCTTTTCTACTTTCCTCTTATCTATATCTATACTTATTTCGTCCAGGGGCTCAGATTAAGCTGTTGAGCACCCTTGCTTCTCTACCTATCTAAGAATCTGCCCAGATTAAGCTGTTTAGACACACAATGATTCTCTATATTCTACAACAGGAAATTGAAACCTAGGGAGACCAAGATTAAGCTGTTTGGACCTCCCTTTAATTAAAAATTCTTCAAAAATGGAATAACTCCTCAAAATTGGAATACAGTAGAGGCACTTAGGCTGGCAGAGTCTCATGGACACTTCTTTGGCCTGAGTATCAAATATGGAACATTGCAGCCTGCAGAGCATGACATATTTAGTATGTAAACATGTCAATCATGAAATATGAATACCTGCTATGAGCAGGAGGCTAACAGTGGCTCCACTTGGGGATGACCTTTCCTTGTGAAAGGCCAAGAACAGCAGGTCAGAGTTCCTTGACCTTCACTTGTTACTGTACTCTGAAAACTTTCCTTTGCTGGCTGCTTTATTTATGAACATGACAGCAGACCTTGAAGAGCTTATGGCCTTCACTTCAGGCTTCAATTGCAGCAAGCTTGCTGTCCAAACCGAAAACTGAAATCCTACCTACCTACTCTAACCAGCACTTACTTTGTTGTTAGGTGAAATGAAATAACCAGTGCAACCACTTAAGCATTATGAATATGAACGAGCTTTGTTGCTTGTGCTTGCTAGCGAAAAAAATTGAGGTCTTGAAATCTAATATGGCTTTGTTAATCATTGAGAAGACCAGGAAACTGCTGACCTTCTTTGCTGAAACAGGAAACTGTACAAAAGGGTCCTGCACCATATATACATTATTGCTGGACTGAATTAAAGAACTATACAAAAGTTTGGGATCACTATCATGCCTTGGAATAGAGATATCATCAACATTTTGATATTGGGGCACATGGCATATTAGTGGAGAGGAGCACCTCTTTACTTCAGCATACCCCCTGTTAGCACATGAATCATATAAAACCTGAACTGATATTTGCAATTTGCTACAAGCAGGCTCATCTGGCCCTTGACTGATCTGTGCAGGTTGCTTCTCTTCTTCTTTGAAAACCTCAGATGGCTGAACACCAAGAGGTAGGGGATCCACTTGGATCACTTGGTCATGAACCGCTGCTCTCGAATTTTCCTCAATCTAATATTCGGTGGCTCCTTGGGGCTGCAAGACTAGAGGCAATGTATTTTGAACACTGGTTTGGGCTTCCTTCAGATGATCAATATCAATACTTGCTGATATTTGCTTATTAACTGTATGATAGTTCTCCTTAATAAATTGGAATGAATCCACATAGACAGGTAAAGTTCCTTCACTGAAATCAAAAAATTTTGCACTTTCCTCCTTTACTTCATAGCTGAGATAGGCATGTTGCTGATTGATTTTGGGATGCTAACCCTGAATTTTGCTTTCTGCCAAACTAGGTTCTGACTCCTCTGCAAGGCTGATTTGGTCACTAGGCTCATCATCATCATCATACTCATCGTACTTTGGCAAGCAGTTGAAAGAAGAGAAGATATTATGTTCATATAGTATATCAGGAGATTGCTCCATCATGTATGGCTGTACGAATATATCATCTGTTTTGTGGTAGGTTTGTTCATGAATGTCATTAATTTCCTCTTGCAAAACAGATGTGTTCAGGTGCTCTAAACATTCCACTTTCATTGTGATCATTTCCTCTGACCTTTGTAACCAACCATGAAGTTTTTCTTCTTGCTCTGCTTTGCGGTTTTCCTCCCTGATTTTTAGATTTTCCTCTATGTCCACTGCCATGTCTTGCATTTGTTTCATAGTGGGGAGGCTCCTTTCTCTTAAACGGAATTCTATTTCTGGGTCAAAAGCTCTTGGATAATGCACTAGGGCTAAATCAGGGGGAGGTCTAATATTCAAAGGCAGAGAATGATAAACTTGATTGAATCGATCATGAAATTGTTGAACAGATTCACTTGGATTTCTTTTTAATTGATTATATTCTTCAATGAGCAAGAGGAAATTAAGTTTGATTGTCCATCTATCAAGGAAGAGCTTGGAAAACTGCTGAAGATTAGAGATGCTAGCCTCAGGCAATGCTTTAAACCAAGTCCTAACTTTTCTTTGCAAAGAAAGGGCCAACAGCCTGATACTAACATCCTCATTCTCTACTTCAAATATATTAAGATAGTCTTCAAAGGCTTGGATATGCTTTTGGGCAGTAATACCATTCTCTCCATCAAATCTTGGGAGATAGTCAGGATGATGTTTGGGCAGAGGTTTAAGTGCGGGAGGCAAAACAAGAGGCTTATATCTGTCAGGAACTTTACGAGGCACGGGAGTATGTACAGGGATTGGCTGAATGGGCTCAACATGAACAAGGATAGCATTATTGGCTTTGACATTTGTTTCCTCCTTAGCTGTATGATGATTCTCAGTAGCTTTTAAAGGCTACTGTTGTAATGTACAAGGAGGCCTTTCAACAATATTTTCAAAAGGAAAGTCTTGAAAATCTAATTTAAAATCGTTTTTAAAATACAATATACACAACAAAATTTTATGGAAGAGAAAGAACATGACTTGTTGGATAGTAATCCAGGTCAAAAGCCTGATCTGCTCATATATTTCTCTTGGGTTCATTTCTCCAGTGGAGTCTTTATTATGAGGATTATGTGGAGTCGCTAGGTGGATAAGTAAATCAACTTTGAAGGGCCTGATCTTTGTCCACCACACAGATCAGGACTTAATACGCAATAAGAAGCAAAGTATTTTTTGATTTTTGAGATTTTTGTGATTTTTTGTGATTTTTCAAAATAAGTTTAGGAAATATTGGAAAGGAAAACTAATCAAAAATGGGGATTTACAGTAATGAAAAGATGATTGCTCCCCAGTGGAGTCACCATTATGTTATCACTCAGGTTGTTCCCTTTGACTCCCAAGGGAATATGGCCGAGGTAACCACAAACCAATCTTTGGACTGCAGGTCCTAGCCTACCAACAGTTAGAGAGGGCTCTCTCTTCAGGATTTAACTTTGTTTAAGGGATGATTTTAGGCTAGATATGATGCACATGGGTTTTGATTTGGTTTAGTGGGATGGTTGATCTTAATCAAATAGAATTGACATGCAAAGTGTAAGAAGTTCAAACCATTGGGCATGGAGTCATGACTGTGAACTGAAGGGTGTTTTTTCTTTGGTAGAAGAAGGGAATATGGAGTAGGATAGCTACACATGGCACAATGATTTTATGCTGGAACAAGAGTGAAATGGAGATTAGGGAATGAGAGGCAATTAAGGATCTCTCATCGAGCCAAAAAGGGAAAGTGGATGAACAATATCTAGGAGCAACGAAGAATTCCCAGACAACATTCATATGTGAAGGGAATAGTTTAAACATGCGCAATTAAGAATGTATATTCATCACTGATTCAGAGGAAAACATGAAAAGTTACAAGAATTGAGCATAGAGGGCATGAAAACCAATTCTGGTCTATTCTTTTTTCCTGCAACTTAGATTATGATATATATTTGGTACAGCTATGTATAAACTGATAAATGGAGGGAGGAAAAACTTATTGAACCATAAGCAAGCACGAGAATTCTATACCAATTTCTTTAGCCATTAAAAGCACAACCAACCAGTTCAGATGCAAGCATTCCAACAATCTTTGATTACAGAAGTTCTTAATATTTACAGTGCAGCTCTCAAAATGAGAGATCAACCAAACAACCCACCAACCCCGTTTACATTGTTCAGTGCTGTATTATAGGCAAAATATCTACAACAAAGATCTGTTAGAAGATATTTTTTAGGAAATAAATGCAATTAACCTAACTTGTCTTATAAGTAATGAAAATATCTATCTAATGCTGCGCTGGGGGCAGCTGTTTCAAAAATGAGGCTATCTGTCTGTTGCTGTTATGCACCGACCATTCATCATAACTGCGCATTGGTCTCTGTTCCACTACCCTTGAGTGGCTTTACTGTGCATTAACTGTGGTCTGAGAGCCTTAAATGGCTTCACCGCTTCCTTATGGTCGATCTGATACTCTTTGCCGCTTCACTGATACTCTTTGATTGAATCTGGGCTTCTTCCTTTCTCTGATACGCTAAAAACTATTAAATCGCCCCTTTTCTGCCCTTTCGAGGTGAAAACAATCGCTGAGAAAAACGATTCCCCATTTTGGCCTATTTCCCGTAGTGATGCGTGATTAGCACTAAGCGCTAATCACGCATCGAAAACTGCCTCAGAATTTGATTCTGGGCCTCTGAAGCCTCGATTTTGCACTTGCGCGCTTTCCTTTCGGCGGATGACATCAGCGGTACAGCGGGTGACGTCAGTGGTACGACGGGTGATGTCAACATGACGTCAACAGTGGGACCAAGTACGGATGATGACGTCAGCAGGGTGACGTGGCAGGGTGATGTGGCAGGGTGACATAGCAGGGTGATGCAGCAGGGTGACGCAGCAGGGAAAGTGAGGTGGCGGCATCGTCATGCGGTGAAGTGGCAACAGGGGAGGGAGGTAAGCTATTTGCGTCAGACCGCTTTTGGTACGGGAGCGGTATGTGTCAGGGGCGGCCCGATGCAATGAAAAGCCGACAACTGTCTTGGTGTACAACGGTGAAACCGTCGGCCATCGGGCACTATTGTGTCATCATGAAATGCCGCCCAATATGCATGAGGGCCGTCGGATCTGGGAGAGACGATTTGACGGTGGACGGGAGGGCAAGATGAGTGGGCCTTAAATAAAAAGCGCGCGCGATAAACGTTGATTATTCGTGGCGGTGGGTGGGTTTTAGACTTTAGGTTTTATGGGTTAAATGCACGTTCGGGGTCATGGTTATCCATTGATCAAATATCAATGAAACCCATATGTTATGCATGCGGGGTGTGGCATGGTTTGGTGTGCAGGGGAGGGGTTTTTTAGCATGGTTATTTTATTTAACCAGAGGTTCAAACCAATCCCAAGGGAAATGAACGTGGAAGGGCTAATATCAAGGCCCCAAATAGACCTAGTATTTCCGAGACTTTTATTTATTTGGCTATTGTTGCCCTGGGGTGGGATATTTAATATTTTTTGGGGGTTTTCATATAGTTTTCACATAGTAGGGGATAGGGGAATGACTTGGGGAGCTAAAAAATAATAAAGTTAGGAGTTAAGTATGACTTAGTGGAGTGGAAATGTAAGGGAAATGATGGATTGTGTAAAGATTATTTTTACACAAGAAATGTGGCTTCTTTTTATTGAGGAAAGTCAAAACTTGACTTGATGTTTCACAGAAATGAACCGAAAGCAGGACTTGTTGGGTAGATCCCAAGGTCCTTGAGGGGATGTTAGTAAATGATTTCTGAGGGGATGAAGGGGGAGTTAGTCATGTTTCCACTGTTGTACCATCGAGTCACTACCCGGTGCCAATGCCATAAATGATATGAGTCCTTCTTGACAAGATCACAAGTGATTACCAATCTGCTCCTGCAACCTCAAACTACCTACCCAACCTAATTTACCTAACATTTTTTTCTTCTTTTGGTTTGGGTGCACTTGAACTTGCAAACCCAACTTTACAACTTTTCTTTTCTACTGTCCTCTTATCTATATCTATACTTATTTCGTCCAGGGGCTCAGATTAAGTTGTTGAGCACCCTTTCTTCTCTACCTATCTAAGAATCTGCCCAGATTAAGCTATTTGGACAGACAATGATTCTCTATATTCTACAACAGGAAATTGAAACCTAGGGAGACCAAGATTAAGCTGTTTGGACCTCCCTTTAA
>APFE030855126.1:108429-168140 GCA_000404065.3 Pinus taeda | reverse complement strand
CCCGTAGAGGGGGGCTCCGCCCCCCTCAAACCCCATGGACAAGGGGGGCTACCGCCCCCCCTATGACCCCCCCGCTACGCAATCGACGTGGCGAAGGGGGGCTTCCGCCCCCCCTCTAATCCCCCGGTTCACTACGTAGGTTAGTCGTGGAAAGAATATAACACAACCCAACACCCTTATCACACAAGACTTCTTTTTCCTTCAAAAAACTACTTAGATCTTACTTACTTAGCTCTTTTCATACAAACCCATGGTCCACGGACCATGGGTAGATCTTTACAGCTGACTTTACAATTTACAAAATAAGGGCGGACAACCTTTTATGACTCATGGCACCTTCATGCTCTGTGACCACAAATTGCGGAGTCTTTACAAATTTATTACAAAATTTGACGCAAAACATCGGATTTTACCCCCAAAATTCTCCTTGGGGGATTTTGTTCCCAACACTATTGTATGAAGATATCAAGATTGTCTTTAGAAACCACTCTAGGGCAGCTAGGAAAAAGGGTAGGGGTAGTCAACCTATGGTCAGAACATCCTCTTCCAATACATCCATCAAGGGTGAAATTGGAAACATGTTATAAGATTTCAAGAGTGAGATGCTACAAACCCTTGCGCTAGAGATGGACACTATGCACATTAAGAGAAAACAGGAGGAAGTAGAGAGAGCCTTAGCCATTTTCTTCCCTAGATGCACAAGGAGGTACCCTAGCAATGAATGTCCATTAAACCTGATCGAAATTTGCTCAGTCTGTGAAGAAAGCCACTCCACAAACAAGTTCCCTTCTCTACCTGGACTAAAAGTTGTATATCAGGGAGCTGAAGGGGTGATTGAACAACTCTACTACATAAAGCAAAGGATACCTCGTTGGCCTTAGCCATAACATCATGGCATGCAAGGGTCATCCCATGCATACTGCAGCCCCAACCAGACCACATCCATTCGCTCTTTGGGGCCCCTACTCATCCTTCCAGGTATACACATCCTCCTTCGCCCTTTGCACCTTAGTATCATTCCCATCCGACCAACCAATCATTTCATCCATATGCTCTACCACAACCTCAATGGAATGCACCGCCCTAGGGGTGGAGGCCCCAATACAATAATGCTCCATATTTATTGCCTTCACCACCTACTCAGCCACATATTATACACCCTACTCCACCTAAACAACCCCAGATGCCTACCCAGCCAAATCCAAATCTGAACAACAGATAGGAACATCAAGTATACAGTGGAGAGACATCCTATCCTACTTATGTTGTGGAGATTCAGGAAATAAACCTGAGATCTAGGAGAGTACTCCCAGACAACCAACCTCTACATCCATGGGAAACTGAGGAAGAAAGAGAGGAAAGCATGCCTAAAGTAAATCCACCAACCTTTCCTAAGAGATTAAACCAACCACTCCAGTCTACCCAGAAGAGACTGAACTTCTGGGAGAATTGAAAAATCTGTGTGAAAATTCCGCTTCTCCAAGCGATAAAGGATGTACTTATTTACATCAAGTAGATTAAGCATAAGTTCTTCAAATATCTAGGGAGGTGAAAAAGAGATGCCCCTACCTTTAATGTCATTGAACAATTGTCCGACTTAATGTTGGGGTAGGTAATTTGTCCAAAGTATTTGGACCCTGAAAGCCCTATAGTATATGTGCACATCAATGACACCACTGTCCCACACACTTTGATTGATCTTGGGGCTGCCATTAATGTGATGACTAAGGACACCATGCTTAAGCTCAATCTCCAGGGTTCATTGAGAAAGACCACAACAGTCTTGTAACTTCCAGACCATTCCACAGTGACCCCTAAGGGGATTGTGGAGGATGTGATGGTCTACATTGGCTCTTGGGAGTTCCTTGCATATTTCCTAGTTCTCCAGCCTAAGGCCAAGCTTACTGGTTTCCCTCTCATCCTTGGGAGGTCCTGGTTAGCCAATTTCGATACCTACATTAGCTGTAGGGTTGGAAATATGACTATAAAGAACCAGCATATGTCCAAGACGTTAGTCCTGTACCCTCCTGCTCAGCCATCTCTAGAACATGATTTACCTTTATGGATGGAAGAGGAGGAAGAAGATGAAGTTTATTCAGCCCAACTCTATATCTTAGAAACAACTATGGGAGGAGTACAACCAGATGAAGATGAAGTTTATTCAGCCCAACTCTATATCTTAGAAACAACTATGGGAGGAGGACAACGAGAAGAAGATGATTTGATTGAACACATACTCCAAATTCCAACTCCCAGTACATTGTCCTTAGAAGAAGTAGTAAAGGAAACCTAGAACAACCATCAGATTGATCTATGCTTGGCTAAGTTCTTAAGTGAAAATGTAGTTTACTAGTTTGGGTACCCTAGAGAACTAGTGACAGATCAAGGCAACCAATTTATATCCAACATGATTGAAGACTTGTTAAGCCAGCACAAGATCAAACATAGAAACTCCACTCCCTATCACCCACAAGCCAATGGGCAAGTGGAGGTGACCAACAGAGTGTTGGAGGGAATTCTGACCAAAGTGGTTAGTAGCAACATAAAATATTGGGTAGATAGATTAGTTGAGGCTACTAGGGCCTACAATACCACCTAGAAGACCACCATTGGATTCACACTCTATGAGTTGATCTATGGGAATAAGTCCCTGTTATTCATTGAATTTGAGTACAATACATTGAGAATGGAAACCAAACTATATCTAGATCTCAGCAGTGCACAAAAAGAGAGATTGCTTCAGTTGAATGGGTTAGATGAGTTCAGAATGCAGGCCCTCCTACACACAAAGGTGACTCAAATTTAGATGAAGATCTGGCATGAAAATAACATCAAGGAAAAGTAATTTCAAGAATGCGATTGGGCTTTGTTATGTGATTCCATATATAAAGACTTTAAGGGAAAGTTAAGGACTAGATGGTTAGGGCCTTATGTCATAGAGAAATGTCATGATAATGGTTCAGTGCAGATTAGAACCATAGATGCAGAGGCTATTCCTTTACTTGTTAATGCACACAGATTGAAGGTTTACAAGAAGACATTGTCAAACCAAGAGTTCATTGATGGTATCAGAAATAGTGATGGTGGTGGAGCAAGTCTTAGATCCTACCTCATCCATTCACTGAGATAGAAAAAAGAAAAAATAAAAAAAGAAAAAATAAGAAGAGAAAAATAAGGAGACTCAGGTGAAAATCTCCATGAGGCACTTGAGTCCCACTGTTGGGTTGAACACCTCTTGAGGCAGCCCAATGGTGTAAAAAAAAAGGGAAATAAAATATCCTTGGGTAAAAACCTATTTTGAGGCAGCCAGGGCAAGCAACTAGGATGAAAACTACTTGGAGGGAGACTAATTGCTTTCAAAAAGATAAAAAAGAAAAAAAGGAGAAAAGAAAACTTTGAAAATATTTTTTGCATATCAGTAGGAGGAGGATCAGAGAAACAAGAGATTATCAAAAGTGACCTATCCATCTCATGTTTTTATTTCTCCATTCATTATCCTTCATCATTCTATCATTCCCTCCATTTTTGCCACTATTTACCTCATTTTGCAAGGGTTCTGTGTTTTCTAAAGGATTCCCTGAAAACCTATAGGATGATCCTATAGGAATTATAGTGGCTTGGGAATCCTAAAAGATGTAACCCTAGAGAAAGGGAATGACCTGCCCATGTAAAAAAAAAAAAAAATCTACTTCACCATCTCATCACCATACCCTCTCTCCACCATGATCACCCTGCATTCATAAAAGAAATTCAGTTTCGAAAAAAAAAAAAAATTACAGTTTTCAAAAAAAAAAAATAGAGAAAAGAGGATGAAGACAGAGAACAAGGGGACAACACCTGAAGGGTATTTTCCTCATTCACAAATCCCTAGACCCCTTCTCTACCCATGCCAGCCATCCTCAGGATCCAGCAGTGGAAAATGATTAAAATGTTTGAGGGAGAAGCAACTACAGGACACCCTGTAGGAAATCTTGTAGAAGCCTATCCCACAAAACAAAAATCACGGGTTGCAGTCAGCTTCAAGAATGGAAATCCAGAGCTAGAAGAAGCTCCTCCAGAGCTTAGTAGCAGCATTAGGATCATTAGCATCAACATCCAAGTACCTACACATCAAATAAAATCATCAGAGGACAAAAAAAGAAGAAGGAGAAAAGCACATGCAACAAACACACAACAAAGACTTCATTCTTCAACAAACAACATGAAGGCATCATTACCACAGGTAAGTATCTCACTTCCACTCTCTCATTAGCATAATATGATCAAGCATGTAAAAGTTGTGAAAGAGTTGTTTTATAAGCAAAAGGTGGCTAGTTAACTTGGCCACCTTTGCTCAGTCAATGAGGAGAAGATAGTTAGTCCTTACACATGTGGCAGCAGTCAAGTCATGGAAAAGAAGAGATGAGGTTGAAAGTAGTTAAGCTATGGATGCCAGAAGTGGGAGTTGATTACGAGGTGAGGAGAATGATGATGTGGTGGTGGGCCCAATGGTCCAAAAATGGATAGTCATACCTCGGCTAGCATCACAACGCCCCACTCAAATAACCCATATGAGGAAATAAACATTGATCCCCATGCATATAAGGATTCACATTCTCAAGGATACACACTAGCAAAGTCTTTCTTGGCCCTCAAGCAGTCTACATGAAAGGAAAAATTCATTCTTTTATGTATAGGACCACCTATAGGATCCTACAGGAAATCCTACAGGATCTTAGAGGAGGTCCTACAAGCTAGAGTCTAGCACCTACAGGATTAGCATAGTAGGTGGAAAAATAGGGGTTGGCTTCATCAAGCCATGATAAGGAGGTAGGCTCTATATTTCCCCACATTTTTCCAAGTGAAAATAATAATAATAAAAAAAACCTTCTAGTTTGTTGGAAATGATTGCAGCATAGGTGAATTGCATACGAAGAATTTTCATTTAAATTTCCTCATTCATTAAATTTTGTATCAGACATATACACCCATTCATCCATCAGAGAAAATGACATGGGGATTTAATAAGAGGGAACCCATCAACATAGTGAGGATTCATCAGCACCCTACTATGCTAGAGATATTCACAAGGAATAATTGGATTGGCTTCTTTGAGAAATTGAGGGGGTATGATGATGACATATATTTTTCTCTCTTCCTCATTTCATTGACTAGGACCCATTCCACTGTTGTGGTGAAAGGCCTCTCCATAGAGCTCACCCCTGAAATCATAGGCAGAATTACCAAACTTCCCTTAGGGGTGCCTTGGAGAAAGGAGGATAAAGAAATAGCCAAACTGCAAAGAAGAAATTCTTTTTATAAGGAGAGGATGCCATGGAAGACAAAAATGGAGTGAGAAGAACAAGCCTACCCTATCCTTGGAGTTAAATTAGCTACCACCTTATAAATTATATCTCATGTGGAGGTAGGTACAGTGTGGTATATGGATACCATTTAGGCTTCTCCAAGAATTGTGGTTTGGAGTAGACACACCTCCTTAAAAGAGACTCAACATACCCTACTTCCTTGTTCAATCAGTGATAGATATGAGCATTTAGGTGCAAGAAGGGAACCATCAACAACTAGCCTATCATCGGTTAATTAGACTTATCATAGAAGATGCTCTCCAAAACCTCAGAATCCCTATAACTTGGGAAACTTTGAGAGACATGCAGATAGAGGAAGATATAAAAGCCCTTGAATATGATAAGAGCCCCACTACTAGTGAAAGGGATGAAGAAGAAATAGAGAAGGATGAAGAAGAAACTAAAAAGGAGGAAGAAGAAACAGAGAGGGATGAAGAGGAAATAGATGAGGAAGAAGAGGAAAAAAAAGAGAAGGAAAGCGGTGAGAAGATAGAAGAAGATTCAAAGGAGGAAACTGATGAAGAGAGTGAGGAAATAGAGGGAGAAGAAGACGAGAAAGACAAGAGTGAAAAGGAAAATGGAAAAGGGGAGGAAGAAGGAAAGGAGGAATTACCCAGGATATTTCCAGAACCCACTGAGAAATAGGTAGTAGCTTCCCTCACTGCCCTTAGTACCCCTATCAAACAAAAAGGGAAGATGTTGGATTGTATGGGCTTGAACTAGGTTCAGAGGTGATTTAGCCAAGCAAATCCCAGTAGTACTGGCCCTTTCGGCAACAGTTCGGGGAGCACGGACAGAGGTCTCACCCAAAGTAGTATGGGAGGGTGCTAGGACTAGTTTTCCGCACCCTGGGGATGTTTGATGAGCTATTGGAGGTCCGTGGTCTAACCTATCACTACATGCACTTGCTATCCCTTCACAACTTGCAGTGCTACTTCCGTGCAGCCCTATTTAGGGCGCAACCCATATAATACCAAAGTTCCTTGGTATTTAATCTATTATTACCTTATTACTTAACTTGTTTATGTAATACTAATGATTATTATAGCATATTCAACAATCATATCAGTGCGCGTGATAAATAAAATAGTATAAACATAAAGAAGGCAAGGCACAACAGATACATGGAAATAGGAATCAACCTCTCTTTATTAATCTTCAATCCAGATTACAAACTCGAAACCGCCCTGTGCACTCAGCTGCGGACTCTACTAGGCCTCTGTGCACTTAGCTGCAGAGCCTCTTCCTACTACTATGACCCAATACACTTAGAATCCTACTCTAAGCTCGAACTATTCATACTCTTCTCTCTTATTCCTTAGCTATCTTTACAACTTAGAGCCTCACTCTATTTATACAATCCCATGGTCTGCGGACCATGGTTAGGCTGACATGACTTTACATTATATTACATTACTTTAGGGTGGACATCCCTATGACTCAACCTATACTTTGCGCTTTGATCCCGCAATTCGCGGACTCTTACAAAACCTTTGACCAAAAATTGGGCTTTAAGCCCCAAAACATATTGTGGGGGGATTCCATGTCCAACAGGCCCCCAACACCATCATCATAACTCATCCCAAGTCACTCTATTAGTGTGGCGACCTTGGCATAGAGTCCCCCCAACTGGTCCCGTATTGGTTAGAGGTCTACGATGCACTGTTCCGCTGTTTGCTGGACCTGCTACATGCATTACTCTGATGCTTATTTGTGGGGGTCTACTACCTACTTTAGCACATATATCTCCTGCATCTGTGTGAGCTTGCCTTCAATTTCTACTGTAATGGTGAAGGCCTCATTAATCCAAGGCTGGACACGTGCCTTGAGAATTACCTCTTTCTGTCTAGCGGCATCCACCTGCTCTTTCAGCGCCCTTTCTTATTGCATATTTTCCAGTCATTGTGTGGAGATGACTATCTGTGCAGTTCCACTGACATTATCATAATGTTCCTCTAGTTCGTGTGCCTCTGTTTCTAGGCACTGTATGTTGGGGTCCTCCTGCAAGGATGTCAAGACATCAAAATCTTGGTCCAACATACCGGTACAGTCCTACACTGCCCATCAAATGTCTTCCAATCCTATTTGAATCGCGCTAATGCGTTTTTCTATAACTTCTGGAGGAGTGGAAGGTTGCACCTTCAGCAACAGGTCGACAATGTAGATTTTCAGCTCTAGCTACACTCGCTTATTTCCTCACACATGCTTCGGACTCCACTTGATAGACAGTGGATCCGCGTCTCTATTGGTAGGTCTGCGGCGATGGATAACTCTAGAACTTGTCGACATGCTTCATCAATTGTTTGCATGATCTACTGGTTTTGTGACACTAGTGTGTCACACTGCACTCCAAGTTGTTCGATGTTGATCTTCTAGTCACTCATTACCTAGATCACACGACCCTCCCTGGTGTGGAGCTCTGCTGTTATGCCATCCTACAGCTGGTACAGTGTGTCTCACAGAAGGGCAGCCAAATTTAGGCCAAGTCCCTTGATCTTGCCCACCGCGGCTCTGTCGTCCTCTTTCTCTGTTGTTAGGGCTCCTTTTGGTAGCACTACGGTATTGTCCATCTTTGTGCATAGTAGCTGCTCTGCTGCTGATGTACCTGCTATGCCATAGGTGGCTACGGTTCCTTCTTGTGCGGGCTGCACCTATAGTTCTTGTAGCTACACCCTTAGGGCCCCCAACACAATCTACTCCTCTGACATGGCTTCCTAGAGCGCTTCCTTGGTCACCTCGCAAAACGTGTCGCCGATGTCATAGAGGTCGCCTTCTGTTTACGTGATTGGCTTGATGGCCAATTTGGATGACTTGACCTTTTTCCGCCAATCTAATCTCTCTGTGATGCGTGGCTGTTTCAACTAGGTGGAAGTCATGCCCAAGTCCATGCCTTCTTCTGTGTCCTCTGCTCCCTACCCTGTAGACAAGTTATGGCCCTCCTCGTCTTGCTTTGTGCTAGCCCCTGTTGCGTGCATTGTTGTTGCTTCTTCAATGGCCTTTGCTTGCTCCGCGACTGACCTTGCTGCCTCGCAGACAACCCTTACCTCCAAGGCCGCTTATTCATTGAGCCTTTGCTGGGCCAACTTCGTGACACGCAACTTGGTTACATCCTTTTTCTTTTGTGCTGTTCTTTCATTCATCTCCGCCAGATCCGAGGCATGCCACTCGGGGGGCCATGATTCTAGCACTGAAAAGATTGCATCATCGATAGCAATCAAGGGGAGTTGGTCCATTGCTGCATCGAGTCCTTACGCACCTTGATGTACACATTATTCATGTCCTCCTTGAAGTGTGCAAAGCTCCACAGACTGTTGCACACTATGGGGTACAGGCACGAACGTCTATTGATCCACATTCGGATGCTTGCCTCCATGAGCATACAGAAGATATTTTTCTTGCGGATCCACTTGGTGTCCTTGGTGGCCCAGAGCAACATGTACTTTGCGGCCTCTGGTAGGTCTTGCTCAATGCTAGGGAACTGACTGTCTTCGAGCAGTTCCCCTGTCACCAGTAAAATAGAAAAGAGCAACCACGTGTAGTGGAAGTTCTTGCCTTGATCCTGGTCTTCCTTGCAGTTAGTCAAGAACTCCTCATAGAGGAACTTGACCCAGTTGAATTGGACCCCCTCTGCGCATTGTTCTTCCAGTGCAACTACTGGCACTAGTACCTCATCTCTGCGACATTTTCTCATTACCTTCCTCGCCAGGAGCTGGGTGGCTACATGCACCCCTTTATCTTTAAGGTTGTTGATGGTGTAACCCCTCTTTTTCTTCTCTAGTTAGTATTTTTTCTTCATGGCCTCTGTGAGCACAAAATATCCACTTTGGCCTGCTATCACCACGAGGCCCTTTCCCTTACAAGGGAGTTGGGAAATCCTATGGATAAGATTTGTCATGATGGAAATAGGCTCTTCAAGCCATAAGTACCCATCGTGCACCAGGAAAAGTAGTTTCCTAATGATGAAAATAGTAATAGGCATGTGGTGAAAGTGTGGAATCCACAGTAGATGAAGTAATCCGGCCTTCTCCACACCATGCAGCCATTTCCGCAGCTTTAGTGTTGTGACTAACCCCTCTGTCCTTTGCTTCATGAGGTTCTCCGTCTCCAAGTGTGGGAACTTCTCGTTGTCTGCGAGGTCCCAATCTTCAAGCTTCATTGTGGGTACACGACCCAGGTGTGAGCCCTCAAATACAATTCCATTGGGGAGGAGTAGGGTTTGGAGTGTTCTCTAAGTGGCATACAAGTTCTTGGGTATCTTAGCTTTCCCTTTTCACGTAGGGACCCAAGTTCAGAAGTGTTTTAGCTGAACAAATCCCAAAACTACTAGCCTTTTCGGCAATAGTCTGCGAAGTGCAGACTGAGGTCTCACTCAAGGTAGTATGGGAGGGTAATGGAACCAGGTTTCCACACCCTAGGGATGTCTTGATGAGTTATGGATTAGTCTATGAACTGATCTACGCACTGCAGTACTTCCACGCAGCTGTCTGTTCAATGCAACTACCTTCACACGAGCGCGAATTTTATTTAGCCTTTACTGTGCTTATTATTATTATAGATCTTGAATTAAATTAAGTGGGCCCAAGACTTTCTTTTATCATTCAACATAAATAGACATGTGCGCAATCATAAACTGTAAATGGATTCATAAACAAAAACATATAGACACATACACGATATTCCAAAACCAACTTATCTTTATTAATGCTTTCTCCTGTTACAATCCAATTCCACCTGGCACACTCAGTTGTAGGGGTCTGAACAGACAGTTGCAGACTCTACTAAGCCTTTGCGCACACAGCTGTAAAGCCTACTCTCACTACTACCACCTACGACTCAGACTTACAGAATCAGAGTGAATATCACTTTCAGAAACCCATACACTTAAGATCAGAACCAAAGCTACCTTCTACACTTAGAGCCTCGCTCTATATTTGTACATTCCCATGGTCTGCAGACCATGGGTAGGCCGACACATTCTATATTAAGTTACAATATTTGAGGGTGGACTACCCTAGACTCTTGTGCTCTGCACCCTCATTTTACAGGGTCTTTCATTACATTGACCTAAAACTTGGCTTTAAGCGCCAAAACCATTACGTGGGGGATCCGCTACCCAACAAGCCCCCAACATAACCATTGTGACTTGTCCCAAGTCGCTCATCAGTTTGGCGAGGCGTGCTGCCAAGGCTTCGCGGTCCACCATCCTTGTGAGTGACGCACTACAATCTATTGCTCCATCCTTGCCTGCTGCAATGCTTCTTCAAGCTCCTATTCCATTGCCTGTACTAATTCGCTTAACTGATGATTCTCATTCTACTCTGCTAGGTTAACAAAAAAACCCCTCATAGGATTTTATCTCTAGCTGAGATGTCAAATGTGTGAACCTTTTGTGCACGAGCAGCAAGTGTGTGATCTCTGGTCTAATATACTCAATGTCTGCTAAAGCTTGTGTTGCATTTTTGCAAGAGAGGTCTTGCTGTCCACAAGGTCCCAATCTTCAATTTTCGTTGTCGGGATGCAGCCCAGGGATGCACTTTTCAATAGAATTCTGTCTTTTATCCTAAGATTCATTGTCTTGCCCTTATCTTTCATGGATCACTTACTAGACCGCTGGTTTCACGACGACATCCAGACCGGTCCTGCTACCTGTCTAGGAATTTTCAGTACATCTCCCACCGTTGGTTTTGGGATTACCACCGGCCTTGGCTGTCGACATTATGCTGTTCCAAAGGTCCTGCATCTCTTTTGGCAATTTCGTAACCATTGGGCACTCTCAAAGCATCGCAGTTCGACGGGTCCATACCTATTGGATAACGCAATAACTAAAGTCTCAAGATGCCACGGTTTTTTCGGTGGATGACCCGCTATAATTTATAGGCCTATTGAAATTCAAATTCAACCATTCCCCCCTTTTCTAGCTCATTAATTCTATACTGGTGGTAGACTGTTTCAAATCTAGTTCTGACTCCGTGTCTTAATTACCCGTCATCCACTCCTCATTGTCTTATATTGACCATATTGTAACGAACAATGACCTCAACGGCCACTTTCTGACCTGTTCACGCAGCAGCGCAGCCCCTTATGCGTGACCATGATTCTTATGATAGGCTCACCCTACTTGGAACCCTCTTTCCACACAGCTCAAACTCGTTTATAGTCCCGCACCTTCCTTCAACTACTTGGAGCGCTGAGACTGTGCTTTGGTCGGTTAGTCAGACAGTCAGCCCACTCGTGTAGGGCTTCAGGTGACTACCATTTACTCTTCCTAGGAAGGGCTCTCCATTAAGCTTGACAAGCTGGACTGTGCATCCGTATATGACCTCTTTCACCACATATGGTCCCAACCTATGCATTCAGAATTTTCCAGGGAATTTTTCAAACTTGCTATCATATAGCAATACTAAATCATTTTCTTTGAATGTGCACAACTTGATATGGCGATTCTGCCAAGCTTTCTCGCACTATTTCTATACCTGGTGATGGAATACTGCCAGAAACCATTCTTCCTCAAGTTCTTCTAGTTGCGTGAGCCTCTCTTCCAAGGTTTCGGGGGTCTTCCATGCTTGTCATTGCTTCTATCCGCAAACTGGGTACAATGTATTCCATTGGCATGATGGCTTTTGTGCCGTAGACTAACCTGAAAGGTGTCTGACCCGTCAATTTCTTGCATGTGGTTTTTTATGCCCATAAGATGGTAGATATGCACAAGGTCCAATAATTTCGCTGCGCATTACATAATTTGATCAACGCAGTCTCCAGAATCTTGTTGAATGCTTCTACTATCCCATTAGCTTGTGGCTAGTATGGCGTACTTTGCTAATGATACACCTGGAACTCCTCAGTGAGTGCACTGATAGTTTCATTTAGGAAGTGCATTCTATGGTCACTCATTAGAATTTTAAGGCATCTAAACCATGTCAACATGTTTTCGAACAAAAATTTCATAGTTGTAGCAGTTGTGCAGTCCTTAACTGGTTGTGCTTCCACCAATCGAGTTAGGTACTCTGTCACGGTGATGATATAGCGCGCACCCATCTTCCCTTGAGGTTTGATGGTGATCTGAAAATGGGGCTCTTAGGATTCTTGTCTAACTTACAAGAACCTCTCCCACTTCCAAAGCTTCAAATTTTCCCAAGTCTTAATGATTAACTAATGCGGAATTAAAAAATGCTTGAAAATAAGGTGTATGTTGGCATGTGTTTCTAATTGTTTATGTGCTTTTAAAATTCAGTTGTTCGTGCTGATATGTAAATAAATATGATAATAGACAAATACAACAATAAACAAACACATAAGACAACAATGTAATATGGAGTTCACCCGAAACACTTGGGCTACGTCTCCTTGAGCTCTAGTCAACTCCACTAGGCTCCCTGGGATTATGGCAACAGTTCTTTTAAAAGTTCCACACTCAACTCCAATGTTTTACACAGGAACATTGAGCTCAAAACACCATCTTATCCCTTGGCTCTTAGAGCTCTTCGGCTTTCTGGCTTTGGCTCTTGGCTCTGGCTCTGGCTCTTTAGCTCGAGCTCTAGTTCTGGCTCTCAGCTCTCGCTTCTGGCACTCGCTCTGGCTCTTGGCTCTGTCCGTGGCTCCTGGCTCTCTGCTCTAGCTCTCTAAGCTCTTTCTCTCATCCTTTGCATGCCTCTGTGAGTCGCTCAACCTCCAAACAACTCCAACAACAATACGTTGCTGTCAATTGAGCTCTCTGGCTTTTCACTCAACCTTCGAGTGACTCCAAAGACTCTCTGCACATTCAACTTTTTCTCATTGTTCGCTCTCCTCTATTCTTCTCCCCCCCATCTCTATGAGTCTATGGCCTTAATCCATGTACTTCCTGACTTTTCATTTCCACTTTCAGCTCTCTCATTCCCTTCCTTTGTCTATTTGAATCCCTTCTTTGGCTATTACAGTCACTGCATAATACCTCACAAGGAAGTGGCCACCTATTCCGTGATAGATAAGTGTCAGGTTCACCAAAAACACTTGATCGTTTGAAACAACTATTATTTCTGTTTATTCCAAGAATTCCCATGAAACACGAATATTTTCTAGCTCATCGTCCATGTCAGAATTCGAAGTCCCGCACAATTTGCTTTATGACTTTGTCAAATCTGGTCATCCATCGGTTGCATCTCCACCATTGATCTGTAGCCTCCAAATCCTACAGTCTCCATCCAAATTGCACGAGTAAGTTGCGTGACCTTTATTCACATGATGTGAGTGGTCTTCTCTCTCATCTGCTGGACACGTGTCACCCAATGTATGGAATCACGTGGGACTTGGTCGAACCTGCTTACCGCCTGAAGTGCTTGCGATATCCTGCCGGTTTTGGCACGGGAATCACCTTTTGACAGAATCGGTGATTCCCATACGGTTTTATTCCTTTTACTTGTGACTGAGTGCTTGGGGCTTTGCTTCACTGAGAGGGATGCCCTGCGATATGCAATTAGTGCTTTAGCGCTAATCCCGTATAAGAAACTGCCTCTGTTTTTGGATTTGGCCTCCCGATTGCCAATTTGTGCTAGTGCATGATCACCATCGGCCAACAGTTTGCGTGCTTTGACTGAGGGTCCTCTTTGTTCCATTTTGACCATAAATTTCCATTGTTTAGAGGTTATTTTTGATAAGCTCGATATCCACAAGACTTTGAACTTTGGCATGAGTTTCTTTATAGAGTTTGGGTAACTTTAAGAGAGTTTAGGGATCCAATTCGGATCACGCCTTCCCACTAAAAGAACTTTTGGTCCACCAAAAGACTGATATACTACTCTAAGCAGTGAATGAGAGTAACAACACCCTCTTCTTTCAGCCTCCATACACTTACCTTTGCATAGTGCCTCTGAACCACAATCTCTAAACACTTCCCTTTTTGGATGGGTTGGTCATCTTGGGAAGAACTATTTTCCTCCTTGGCTTCATGCAGAACTTCTATTGTGAAGTTTACATAAGGTAGTTTGAACTTCTTTACCTTGATCCTTGATCCAAGGTGGCTCAAATGAATGTGAAGTACATCTGCTCCACAAAACTTTCATTTGTACCTGTTTGAAAAGCTGCCAACAACAACTGTTAACAACAATAGGTATATAGACAACAACTAGATGGACTAACTCCTACTTCAACAAAGAAACATATTTCACATATTGTGAACCCTTCCTTGTCTTATATCTGCATACAAATGATTGACTAGATAACAAGCCAATGAAACATGTCTTTAAACCAAATAACCCTTTAGGTCAAGCATGTAGAAAAAGAGCTTTAGGACTCTTTTCCAAAAGATGAAACACTTCATCATTATCTCCATTTTGGAGACCAAGTTAACTTCTCCGAATCCAACATTACATGCATCTCATGCTCATGCATGCATTCCATATATCAACTTTCACTTACATACACTGTACTTTCGAAGCCGAAATGAACAAATTGTTGTAGCAATATAGTGAGTTTCCTACTCAAATTCTTTCCATTTACCATTTTGGTAAGATCTTGCAACTTGCATTTATTCCACAAAGAAATGCAAACAGGTGCATCAAAGGACATGCAGTCTTAATTGGATAAGAATTATAACCATTTCTTACCAATCCATTTCAAAGGTCCCTCCTTTGTTTGCACATCAACATCAATATGTGAATCATCCTGAAACACATCAATCATGGAATCTTTATTTCCATCCCTATCATTTTCTTTCTCCACCTTCTCCTTCAGCTTTGGTGGAAGTAGTGCTAGATTCAAAGTCCAACACCTTTTAGCAGATGCCCTTGCATATGGTAGTAAGTGCAACACATGTGCATCCTTTTGACAACATGATTTGCCTTGTCCTATGGACCTTTGGTTGCTTGCTTCTTTTCCTTCAAAAGTTTCCTGTATGTGGCCATCCTCTTCCAACATCTAGAAACATAATGGTTATCGAAACCACAAAAGGAACATGCAATTCTTTTTCCAAGCTTTACAAAATCAAAAGAAATATGCTTAGAACCAGATTTATACCTTTCTCTTTCACCTTTATTTCCTTCATGAGGAGGTGAAGAAAATGAAGAAGTGGTTCCCTTTGGAACACCATCACTTTCTTCAAGGGTGTCAGAGTTTCCACAACCCTCTGGTTCAAGTGTGTGCTTCTGAACACCTGCATCCTGCGAATGATGTTTCGAGCTACTGCATTCCTCCTGAATACAATCTTCACACTTCTGAGGTAGACGACATGAAATGAAGATCCTTCTTGGGACTATTTCAATGGCCTTCATGACAGATTTGGAACTTCCCCCATAAGACTGTCCATAGCCAAGACCCAAATACTTAGGCCTTTCCTCAACTATTATTGGCTCAACAATACCTTGTGCATGTTTACCCAATCCCTTTCCTTCATAGTCCATCTTAGACATTAGCTTGGAACCTATGCCTCTAGTATATTTTCCAAGAGAACCAATATAAGCATTCTTAGAAGAATTTGATGACAAACTAGAATGGTTTACCTCTTCTTCAAGCTGATACTTGACCAAGGCTTCTCTGGCAACAAGGAGCTGTGACTCCAACTCATGCATCCTTTTCAAGTTCATATTTGCAATATGAAGTTTCTTCTCCATTTCTTGCAATCTGTTAGAAATCATCTACTTCTCTTCATGGAATTCAACTTCTCTCTAAGTATGGTGCTCTTCTTTCCATCCTCATACATTTGTCTTACCTTGTCCATCATGATGAACAAGTCTTGCTTCATGTCTCCATCAAAGAGTCTTGTGATGAAGGAGGAATTTGAGGACTCACTTGTAGAAGTTGTCATTATGCCAATGAACAAAAGAACTTCAAACAAGATTAATAAAGTGCTTATTTAGCAACCTTTTGCAACAAACCTCTTGCACTTCAAGGATTTCTTTGAGGCCCTTTGGGATAGAAGAATTCCTTCAACCCTTCTTCCTTCTTGTCCTTCCTAGACTGAGCTATCAATAGATTTCGCTTCACCTCTCTAACTCAAACAATAGTTAGTCTACAAAAAAGTATACAATCAATCAGACAAACAATCCTTGACTGCCCAAACACCTTTTAGACAAGCAATATTTGCTTTGTCAATCAAGCATTTTGATATAACCTTCTTTGAAGGTGGAGTTAATCAACCTCAAGCTCTGATACCACTTGATCTGAAAATGGGGCTCTTAGAATTCTTGTCTAACTTATAAGAACCTATCCCACTTTCAAAGTTTTAAATTTTCCCAAGTCTTAATGACTAACCAATGCAGAATTAAGAAACGATTGGAAATAAGGTGTATGTTGGCATGTGTTTTTAACTGTTTATGTGCTTTTAAAATTTGGTTGTTCGTGTTGATATGTAAATGCATATGGTAATAGACATATACAATAATAAGAAAACACATAAGACAACGATTTAATATGAAGTTCACCCGAAACGCTTGGGCTACGTCTCCTTGAGCTCTAGTCAACTCGACTAGGTTCCCTAGGATTATGGCAGTAGTTCTTTTACAAGTTCCACACTCAACTCTAATGTTTTACATAGGAACATTGGGCTTAGAACACCATATTATCCCTTGGCTCTTGGAGCTCTTTGGATTTTGGCTCTGGCTCTTGGCTCTAGCTCTTGGCTCTAGCTCTTAGCTCTGACTCTGGCTCTAGCTCTTTAGCTTGGGCTCTGGTTCTAGCTCTCAGCTCTCGCTTATGGTGCTCACTCTAGCTTTTGGCTCTAGCTGTGGCTCGTGGCTCTTTGCTCTGGCTCTCTAAGCTCTTTCTCTTAGCCTTTGCATGCCTTTGTGAGTCACTCGACCTCCAGTCAACTCCAACAATAATATCGTGCTATAAATTGAGGTCTTTGGCATTTCACTTGACATCCGAGTGACTCCAAAGACTCTCTGCACATTCAACATTTTCTCATTGTTCACTCTCCTCTCTTCTTCTCCCCCCTCTATCTCTGTTAGTTTGTGGCCTTAAGCCATCTGCTTCCTGACTATTCATTTTTGCTTTTAGCTCTCTCGTTCCCTACCACTGTCTATTTGAATCCCTTCTTCGGCTATTACAGTCACTGCATCACACCTCACGGTGAAGTGGCCACCTATTCCATAATGGATAAGTGTCAGGCTCACCAGAAACACTCAATCGTTTGAAACGGTTGTTATTTCCATTTACTCCAAGAATGCCCGCGAAACATGAATCTTTGCTAGCTCATCGTCCATGTCGGACTTCAAAGTCCCACACAATTTGCTTTATGACTTTGTCAAATCCGGTCATCCATCAGTCGCATCTTTGCCATTGATCTGGAGACTCCAGATCCTACAGTCTTCGTCCATATCACGCAGGTAAGTTGTGTGACCTTATTCGCACGATGTGAGCAGTTTCTCTTTAATCCACTGGACATGTGTCACCCAGTGTATGGAATTGCTTGGGACTCAATCGAACCCACCTATTGCCAGAAGTGATCACGATAGCCTGCCAATTTTGGTGCAGGACCTGCCTTCTGACGGAATCGGCGATTCCTGTATGGTTTTATGCCTTTTCCTTGTGACCGAGCACTTGGGGCTTTCCTTCACTGAGAGGGATGCCCTACGATGCGTGATTAGCGCTTTAGCCCTAATCGCATATCAGAAACTGCCTTTGTTTTTGGATTTGGCCTCCCGATTGCCAATTTGTGTCAGTGTGCAATCACCATATGCTAATGGTCTACGTGCTTTGACCGGCGGTCCTCATTGTTCCGTGCTGACCACAATTGCCATTGTTTAGAGGTTATTTTTAATAAGCTCGATATCCACAAGATTTTTAACTTCGGCATGAGTTTCTTTACAGAGTTTGGGTAACTTTAAGAGAATTTAAGGATCCAATTCAGATCAGATGGGCCCCACAAAGTCTATCACCCATTTTTCGAATCGTGCAGTGTCCTCTGTGGATTGAGTGGCATCTCATCCATTCACGATGGTTTCCCAGTCCATTGACATACGTCATAGGCCCGATAGTACGCTTTCGAATCTTGATGTAGAGTTGGCCACCATAGTCCGGCGGGAAGAATCTTCTGTGCCATCACCCATCCTGCATAATGTCCTCCAACAGCCCCCCCATGTGCTTCTGCAAGGATCTACCCTCGTTCAAATTCATGTACATATCTTCTTAATATCTCATCGTTTCTCATTTTGCAGAGGTGCCCCACGATAACAAAACAATTCACCACGCATACGACCAATTCTTTCTTCTGTTGCACTGAATATCTTTGTGGCGTGGTCCCTGTGGTTAAAAAATGGATTATATCTTTGAAGGGGCCATCCACGATGCGCACTACATAGAGTTGTGCATCAGGTAGTCCTTCCTCCAAATTTGTTGGCTCCTCACCATTCTCAATTCATGATAGGTGATCTGGTCTTGCATTTAAGCATCCCGGCTTTACGATGACCTCAAAGTCATATTCTTGAAATAGTAACAGCCATCTGCATATGTGCCCCCCCAACACAGGCATGTTCACTAGGTATTTCAACACAGAGTGATCAGTATACATCTTGAAGTGCCCACTAAGTAGATAGTGGCAGTATTTCTGGAGTGTGTATACCATCGCCAATCCCTTACACTCAGTAGTAGTGTAGTTCTTTTCATCTTTGGACAAGCGATGACTTGCGAATGTGATTGGGTGATCAATGCCTTCTGCTCCTTCCTGTGTGAGTATAGTGCCTAGTGCAATACATGACACATCAACATGTACATGAAATTCAATGTCCCATTTTGGGAAAACCAAAATGGGAGTGGATGCAATTTTCTCCTTGAGAATCTCCAGACTTTTCTTACAATCATCATTCCAACAATATGTAGTGTCCTTTTTCAACAATTGTTCCATGGGTGCTGCGATTTGTGCATAGCTCTTAATAAAATTTTGATAGTAGCCAGTGTGCCCCAACGTGGTGCATAGTTGTGTGACACTTCATGGCGCTTCTAGATTGAGGATGACAACAATATTCATAGGGTCCACCATCAGGCCTTGTTTGCAGTCCACATGACCGAGACAATTTCCAAAGGGGACGAGGAAGGTGCACTTCTTAAGATTCAACGCAATCTGGTGTCGTCAGCAAGTATAAACATCAACCATAAGCTCTCTATATGATTTTTAACTAACCCAAATATAGTCCAATCATCGAAATAGACCTCCAAAAACTTGTGGATGAATTCCTTGAACACGACCACCACTACGTGTGAAAATATCGTTGGCATGTTCTTCAGACCAAACGGCATAACAGTGTACTATAAACAACCTGATTTGGTTGCGAAGGTTGTATTGTAATCTTGATCTGATGGTACCTTAAGAACCCGTCCGTGAATGAGTAAGCTTCCTGTCTACCAAAACTCTCTAATACTTCATATGTAAACGGTGTTGGGAATGGATTGTGAACACAGACGTCATCAAGCTTCCTGAGGTCCATGTAGATTTGAATTCCCCCTTCTATTTTTTCTCCTACACTATCATAAGACTCACCCAGTCGGATTCTTCCACTGGTTCAATAATTCCTACTGCAAGCATTTATCCAACTCCTCGCGGACCTTTTCCTTATACTTTGGATTCAAATGGTAAGGGCGCTGCTTAACTTGCTTCACGTCTGGTTGTAGAGTAATCTTCATCATCCCTAAGTCACCAAGGATCGCCTTTAACTCCGTGATTTTGGTCGGGAAAAAATATTGATATTCACAAAGTAACTCGACGACCTTATCCACTGTGGCATAATCCCAATAGTCCCCAAATGTTGCGTACTTCGGCTCTGCATCCCTACCAATGTTTACCTACTTCTTTTTTAGCAATGCGGTGATGTTGGGATCCTCAATTCATGGTCCTCGAACTTCGTGACTCCCTTCAGTTTCTGGAATATAAATATTTTGGGGGTCATCATCATCATCCTCTAGTTGTACATTGTAACATTCTAGGGCATGGCTTAACTGAGGTGACCATATTGGTTGAACTATTTCTTGTGGTTCCTATGGTATTTTGAAAATGGTGGCTTTCACAGTTTGCAGCACATCGTCAACAGTATCTTCCCATGGGTCTTGAAATGAGAATGTTAGCAAAAATCCCTTGCGCAAGACATCCCATTTGCCCATACCATGTTAGAGTTCTGTGTTGGTATACCAGTTCCTTGGGATGACATCTAGGATATGATAGAATAAGTGTACCCATTCAGATTGAGGTTCTTCTCAATAGGCCTTGGTCCATTTTATGAGCTGCGTGCATGGTTAATCGCCTCCATCATATTTCTCGGTTATTCATCGTTCCGGTTTCCCAAACCGTAGCTACATGATCCTCCTACAACACACCAGTTTTCAAATTTTCCTTGATGTGTTCCTCACCAAAGAGTAGGTGTCGCACACAGTGCCCACTTCAATGTATCGAACTGTTTGTGCTCTAGTACTTCGCTCTCAAACTTTTTCAAGAATTCATCTATCGCTGTCAATCCATCATATGTCGGTAGATCTCAAACCTGGGCTATTACGTAACACAATGATCTAGTCATCATTTTGAAATTCAGCGTTGTCACTTCATTCAACCGAATGTGCCAGCATTCATCTTCTTCATCTGAATCCAAAGGATAGGAACGTGTGCCCTCCCACGAGACCCTTCCATATGTAGTTGGATTTAGCCAATCCCGGTCTCATGCAGTTATCTTGTAAATACAATCTAGCTCATTGTCGCTTCCATCGTCATGCACAGGTTTAGTGTAGCACTCTCCTTCAGCTAGATACAGCGGAACTACTACGCATAGGGACTTTTCCTCGAATATCATCTTTCGCTTCTTCAGGTTGATGACTCCATTCATGTCTGTGGCCCAGTCTATTCCTAGCAACACGGGGTAAGGGCTACTGTCATCCACAATCTCTATTACCTCAAAGTCCATTTGCGTGCTCGCAGCTTCGATATCCACTGTTACCCCTTGTAATCTTCCCATCGGAAAGATGTTTTGTTGGTTCGCCATCCATAATTGAATAGGAGACCACTGTAATGCGGGCCTGCCCATGCATTCCCATGGCTTCTTTGGTAATACATTCACGTCTGAACCCAGGTCTAGGATTACCTAATCCACCTCATAATCGTCAATTTGCACCATCAATTGCATTTCTCTCTTGGTGCGTAAGACATTCTTTCCCAGATTTCGAACTACGTGCGGTTCCCCTGACCCTGCGCACCCAGTGATCAGATCTCATAGTCCTTTAACTTCCTTATTGTCACGTAGCAGTTTCATGTATGTATCTAAAAAGGTAGTAAGCATAGAAGGATCCATTCCCGGCTTTGGTTGATCCTTACTACCTGAAGTAGAGGCCTCCATGAAGCTCTTCTTAGCTTCCATAAATGTCTCCCTTGTGTGCTTCAAGTCAAACTTAGGTTCCTTTGTAGGAGCCTTGTGAACCCATGTATCTTCCTCAGGCTGCTTCCCCTTATCTTCCCCTGTGGTCACACCACTTCTCAGCATCATGCTCACATTGGGATCTTCTTCGCACGGTTTGGACCTCATAATTTGGATATTTTGAGTTGGAGTAGGCTATAGTACCCCCTTCTCACGCATTTGTGCTATCAACATAGGACACTCTACCATTTCATGATCAAACTACTCACAGTAAAAACAAGATATTCTCATTGGGTTGGTAAAATCACAAGCGTAGTGCCCTGGATCTCTGCAATTGTAACAAATTAGCTATCTGTGGCCCCTTCCAGGTCCCATTCCTCCTCATCCTCGACCTCACCCTTGAAATCCACCCTGTGCTATTGATGTGGCTAGATTGAGGCCTCGCGTTTCTATCTGCATTCAATAAGCAGGGGTCCTATCCATGATTAGATCATAGCTCCGACATTTAAACTCGTCGTGGTCCATTGATCTACAAAAATTAGTAAACAGTTGCTGCGAAGTCTGTGTATACTTCTGCAATAGGTGACACTTGTCTGTCGCATGCTTTCCTCCCACCTGACAGATTGTGCACCAGAGCGTGGGTGTTGCACTTGGCCCTGCATGTGCCTTTGGTCTCAACGGAAGTGGTCCCCCTCCAACCAAATAGTTCGCAAATACCAGACAATGATCCTTATCGTGGCCTTGGCCTTTACCTTTTATGCACCACACATCTTCACGTGCTTCCAGCTGGGGTGCCCTATCCTGCTTCAAACTCTACATCTCCAAGCATAGGTTCTATAGCTATGCGTGGATTTGTTGGACTCCCAACCCCAGATCTTGTATTGATGTTTCATGCAACCTCATTTCCATTTCCAATGCTTCTGAATGGGTTGAGAGCTTCTATTGTGACAACACCATCCTTAGGTGTCGTGTCAAATACACCCCAAACCATGCGTGGTGCTATGCATCCATTAGTGTGATATTAGCCTTGCGGATTGTACTTTCTAGCCTCTAATCTGGATCCCAGGGGGCTTCACTTGGAAGCATTGCAATCTCTTTAAACCCAATGATTGACTATGTCTCTGACTTCGGCTGAATCTCTATTATTCCTGCATTTGGGTGATTGTTCGAGTGCTTGATATACCATATCAGTGCATGATCCTGTAGCGTGCTTACAAATGTGGCCTTCTTAATGTTGTCATCCGTAACCCCGCATGCTTCCCACACTGCTCTTACTATGAACCAAACTAACTTGGATCTTCATTCCCTACTCCTCTGAATACATGTAGCTTGATTGCGCTCACCATGCTGAACTACGGGTTAGGTGGAGGTGGGGTGGTTGACAATGGAGAAGAAGTAGGTGAAGTGGGTGATGGCATAAGGGGAAATGATAACTACGGAATGCGCTGCCTTATCAAACTAATCACACTCCTCGGTGAAGCCCGAGTGCACTCTTCCTCGCTCTCTCGTGAAGGTGAAATTAAAGGATTGCTGCCTAACCCTTCGATCCCTTTGTAGATCTTTCTGCTCCGCATTGCTCCAGTCATTAATGTATTCACATAACCCACTTTTCACATAACAACATATTAATCCAGGTATTCAGGTATTTTATGTACCTATCTCACGGTCCCTTGAGAAAATGTTGTTCTTCTTCGCTATAGCTCATGATTGTGTCTATCGCGAACTCAGTGATAAACCCTCCTATTATTCGGTTGAGCCAATGGTCCACAGCCCGTGCGATCTTATCTTCTGATGCCTCTAGTCTACACACTAACTCTGGAGTCCACACTATCGGTTTATCAAGCTTGTATCTTCCCTGGCTGTCGGCTAGCCTTGCGATCAAATCATACAACTCTGGAGAGAAGGTCGCGAAGAAGATCTCGTGGATTTCCATATATACATAACGATCCAGCCAACTCTTCTTGGATATTTTCAGGGTTTTGTTTTCCTATGTCATGAACTCGTGAAGCTTATGATCCAACCAATCTTCAATTTCCTTCTTCGTAGGGTTCCAGTGTTCCGATATGAGACATCCCTTAGGCAGATCCCGATCTTGGTAACGGAACCATTTGTTGGCTTGATGGTGCTTGACCCAAGTTCAGAAGTGTTTTAGCCGAACAAATCCCAACACTACCAGCACTTTCGGCAACAGTCCATGGAGCGCGGACTGAGGTCTCAACTGAGGTAGTATGGGAGGATGCTGGAACCAAGTTTCAGCACCCTAGGGATGTCTTGATGAGGTTTGGATTAGTTTGCAAACCGATCTATGCACTACGCTACTTCCACACAGCTGTCTATTCAATGCAACTACCTTCACACTAGCGCGAATGTTCTTTACCCTTTACTGTGCTCATTATTATTATAGATCTTGAATTAAATTAAGTGGGCCCAACACTTTCCTTTATCATTCAACATAAATAGAGGGGCGTGCAATCATAAACTATAAACATATGCATAAAAAAAAACATTGAAACAGATACATGATATTCCAAAACCAACTTATCTTTATTAATGCTTTCTCCAGTTATAATCTAATTCCACCCTATGCACTCAACTGTAGGGTCTGCGCACATAATTGCGGACTCTACCAGGCCTCTACGCACATAGCTGCAGAGCCTACTCTCACTACTACCACCTACAACTCGAACTTATAGACTCAGAGCGAATATCACTTTTAGAAACCCATACACTTAAGATCAAAAACAAAGCTACCTTCTACACTTAGAGCATCGCTCTATTTATACATTCCCATAGTTTGCAAACCATGGGTAGGCTGACACATTCTATATTAAATTACAATATTTTAGGGTGGACTACCCTAGACTCTCGTGCTTTGCACCCGCATTTTACGGGGTATTTTCATTACATTGACCCAAAACTTGGCTTTAAGCCCCAAAACCATTACGTGGGGGATCTGCTACCCAACAACGGGGTTTGGAGTGCACTCTAAGTGGCATCCAAGTCCTTGGGTATCTTAGCTTCTCCTTTTCACAGAGGGATGTACTCAGACAATTTAGCTGTAGTACGCACTGGCTGGACATCCTCTTCCATGTCTTTTGATGCCTTTATTGCATCAATGAGAGCCTATAGGTCCTCCTCCCCCTCGTCTATCTCAATGGTGACAACCTTTCCCTTTTCCTCCATTGCGAGTTTACCGAACCGTGGATTCCTCGGGGACATGCGAACTAGTCCCGCTGTCTGCTTATCATTCTTGGGCCTCAACATTTGACATGATTTTGGGATTTCAGGTGCGACCCTAGTGTCCTCGTGAACATCATGCATGATGGGGTTTTGTGCAGCCTCATTAGTGGTTCCTTCTGCCAAGCCCAAACCTCTTCTAGTAGCTGTCATCTTGTTTGAGCTGTTTCTGGTTGTTCGCGAACTTTGGGGCTCAAATCTTGCTCAGCACTCAACACTATGTGCTCTAATCAACTACTCAAATCTCAAATGAACAAGTGTTGTCTCATGGTTAGCCCCTAGAGTTTTATAGAGCCTTTTGAATTCAAATTCGACTGTTCCCCCCAATTATGAGCCATCCATGCTTTCTTGGCAGCAGATTGCCCCTAAATTTAGCTTTTAATTTGTGTCTTAAATGCCCACCGCCCGCTCCCTTTTGCCTTAAATTGGACACCTTGTCATGAACAGTGACACCAATGGTTACTTCTCAGCCTACCCACGTGGTAGCACAGTCCCCCGTGTGCAGGTGCAAACCTTGTGTCCTGCTAATTATGCACGCACGTCCCTCATCGCGCAACCCCCAAAACAGGCTCTTTTAGTGTCCCACACTCTCTTTCAATTGTCTTGAGCACTGAGACTGTGCTCCCTATGGCTAGTCAGGTGGTCGCACCACCTGTGCGAGACTTCAACTTATCTTCCAGCATAGTCAACGGAAACTCCTCAATTGTCTGTGCGACCGCCAGCGCCAAGCATTCTACTGTATGCAGTGCGCTTCCCTCGTTACTGCGTTTGTTGAGGTGCGGTCGTAGCCATGACAACAGAGTCATAAAATATCGGTGACAATATTCTAATGCATCGGTATGGTCATCTGTATCTTGCTTTGTCATCCTTGGTTTATCGACGAGACATGTTTGCGTGATCTCGTTTTCTAGCCTTTTGATTTCAGCATCCATCCGCATGCTTTTCTTCCTTAATCGTACCCAATCCTGTTCGAGTTTTCAAAGCCTAAGGTTCCCTCGTTGAATGGCTTCTTGAATCCTTAGATGTTTGTCCTTGTGTAGACATGTGATTTCTTCCTCCTGGCCATCACGCACTGTCACAACTGCGAGAGCCATTACGCGTGAACTCCTTTTTGTATTCTCTTTAGAAATTATGGTTTTTACTCTATTCTGTGTCTTTGGAATCGTCTCCATGTTTAGGGTTTTGCACGTGGTCCTATAGGCCCATTGAACCCCATGTACGTGTAGGTCCTATTCAGTTCATCTCCCTTGGTGAACCTTGTTTAGTACTCCACACACCCTATCGAGTTCCTCATCATGGAGAATTGGTAGTGCACATTGCCTTTCCTTTTGCTATGGTTTGTTCCAATTCTCTAGTCTAGGGGTGGTGTGCGCTTGTGCAGACTGTACAGCATCTGTTTGTACCCATCAGGAAAGGTGGGCATGCAAGTTGTTCTATCCCTGCTAATTGGATTTTGTTTAGAGCTGGGGTTTTCCAAAATGTAGGCGCATCATCCTTCTGCATTTGCGCCAGTCCTCAAAATTTTCTTGATGTGTACCCCACCATCGTGTGGGTGTTGCACGCAATAGCCACTTCAGCGCATTGAATCGCTACTATTCTAGTATTGCGCTTTCAAATTTTCTTAGAAATTCATCCACTGCTATTAATTCATCATATGTCAGCAGTTCCCTTGCCTCTATTGTCACACAGTGCAATGATATAATCATCATGTTGCAATTAAGCGTTGTTACTTCGTGCAACCAATTTTGCCATTGTTCTATCTCTTCGTCTGAATCCAAAGTGCAAGAGCTTTCATGCTCCCATGAAATCTTTCCATTTGCAGTTGGATTCACCCAATATTCTTCTCACGTAGTTATCTTATAAATACAATCGAGATCGTCATCACTATCATTGTCACACACCGGTTCAGTGTATCGCGCTCCTTCGGCTGGATCTAGTAGTACTACCATGTGTAATGACTTTTTCTCAAAGATCATTTTGCGCTTCTTCAGATTTATGACCCCGTTCATATCGGTGGCCCAGTCTATTCCTAGTAGTGTAGGATAGGGATTTGTATCATTGACAATCTCTATCACTTCAAAATCCGCCTACGCGCTCGCACCTTCAATATCGACTGTTACCCCTTCTAATATTCCCATGGGCAAAATCTTCTATTGGTTCACCATTCGTAACTGAATAGGAGACCATTGTAACATGGGTCTACCCATGTATTTCCATGTTTTCTTTGGTAGTACATTCGCGTCCAAACCAAGATCTAGGATGACCTGATCCATTTCATACTCACCAATCTGCGCAGTCAACCTCATTTCCGTTCCTGTGCGCAATGCATGCTTTTTATGATTTCAGACCACATGGGGTTCTCCTGACCCCGTGCATCTAGTGATAATTTCTTGTAGTCCTTTGACTGCCTTGCTGTTGTGAAATCGTTTCATGAATGTCTCCACAAAGGTAGTGAGCATTGAAGGATCCATTCCTGGTTCTAGTTGATCCTTACAACCTGAAGTGGAAGCCTCTGTGAAGCTCTTCTTAGCTTCCATGAATGTCTCCCCGCGTGTTCTAAATCAAAATCAAGTTCCTTTGTAGGAGCCTTCTGAACCCACACACTTTCTTCTAGTTTCTTCCCCTTATCATCTCTCGTGGTCATACCGCTTCTGAGCATCATGTTTACATTTGGGTCTTCTTCGTGCAGCTCAGACCTCATCATTTGTAAATTCTAAGTCGGAGGGGGTTAGAGTATCCCTTTTTCATGCATCCTTGCGATCATCGAAGGGGATTCATCTACCTCATGATTAAACTGAGTACAATACTAGCATGATATCATTTTCGGGTTGGTACAATCGCAAGCATAGTGCCCTGGCCCTCCGTAATTGTAACAAATTAGTTGTCCACGACCCCTTCCTGGTCACATTCCACCTCGTCCTCAACCACGTCCCTGATATCTAGTGCATGCCATCCTTGTATTTGGGTCACGAGCTTGTGTTTCAGTCTGCACCCTATAGGTAGGGGTCCAATCCATCATTGGTTCGTAACTTCAGTAGGTGCATTCATCGTGGCCTACCGAAATACAAAAATTACAAAACAATTGCTAGGATGTCTCCTATACTTCTGCAACAAATGTCAGTTGTCCGTAGTGTGTTTCCCTCTATCTAATAGATTGTGCATGATAATGTAGGTGCTGTGCTCGGCCCTTCCTGTGCCTCCAGTCTTGATGGCATCAGCCCTCCTCCTACCAAGTAGTTCGTGAACACTAGACAGTGATCTTTGTCATGCCCCTAGCCTTTTCATTTTATGCACCATACTTCCTCGCACGCCTCTGTCGAGGTGTCCTGTCTTATTTCAAATTTTGCATTTCTAGACATAGATTTTGAAGTTGCACATGGATTTGTTGGACTCCCAACCTAGGGGCTTGTATAGGGGTCTCATGCAATCTCATTGCCATCTCCAACGCTTCGACTTGGGTGGAAAGTTTTTGTTGTGACAACTCCATCCTTATGTGTCATGTAAGTGAGGCCACAAACCATGCATGCTATTGTGCATTTGTTGACATCATATTGGCTTTGTGGGTTGTTCTCTTCAGCATTTGGTCTAGATCCCAGGGGGTCTCACCCGAGAGCATCACAATCTCCTTAAACCCGATGATTGATTGTGTTTCTAATTTTTCCCTACTAAATTCCCTGTTCAACGTGGCCTGGATCTTTGCAATTCCTGCATTCCGGTGGTCATTAGAATGCTTCATATACCACGTTAATGCCCGATCCTACAGCACACTCACCAGCGTAGCCTTTTTGATATTGTCATCCACGATGCCTTGTGCTTCCCATACTGCTCTTACCACGAACTAGAATTGGTCCGGATCTTCATTCCCTACTCCTCTGGACATCGGTAGTTTGATCACACTCGCCATACTAAACTGTGGTGGTGGTAGATGTGGGGTGGGTGGAGATGGAGGTGAGGAGGGTGAGACAGGTTGCGGTGTGGGTGGAGGCGGTAAATGCGGAATGTGTTGCCTTATCAGACTAACCATGCTTCTTGGGGAAACTTTCATGAACTCCTTACTTTCCTGCAAGGGTGAAATTAAGGGGTTGCTTTCCAACTCTTCACTACTTCTGCTTCTATAGATCTTCCCACTTCGCGTCATCCCAAACATTAATTTATTCGCAGAACCTGCTTTTCACACAATAGAATCTTAATCCAAGTGTTCAAAGATTTAATATACTTACCTCATGGTACCTTGAGAAAACATCACTCTGCCTCACTATAGCAGATGGTCGTGTCTACCATGAAATCAGTGATAAATCTTCCTATTATTCGGTCGAGCTAATGGTCCACAGCTCGCACGATCTTATCTACAGACACTTCTAGTCTGTGCACTAATTCCGGAATCCACACTATTGGTTTGTCGACCCTTCACCTTTCCTGACTATCTGCTAACTTCACGATCCATTCATACAGCTCAGAAGGAAAGGATGCAATGAAAATTTCATGGATTTCTGTATACAAGTAGTACTCCAACCACTATTCCTTAGACACTTGCAGATTTTTTTTCTCCTGCGTCGTGAACTCGTGAATCTTCTTGTCCAACCACTCTTCAATTTCTTTCTTTGTTGGATTCCAATGGCATGACATTAGACATCCTTTATGCAGATCCCAGTCTTGGAAACGGAACCATTTGTTGGCTGGTATGGGCCTAACCCAGGTTCAAAGGTGATTTAGCCAAGAAAATCCCAGTACTACTGGCCCTTTCGGCAACAGTCTGTGGAGTGTAGACTGAGGTCTCACCTGAAGTAGTATGGGAGGGTGCTATAACCAGGTTTCCGCACCCTGGGGATGTCTGATGAGCTACTAGAGATCCACGGTCTAACCCTTCGCTACACGCACTTGCTATCCCTTCGCAACCTACGGTGTTTCTTCCACGCAACCCTATTCGGGGTGCAACCCGTATAATACCCAAGTTCCTTGCTATTTAATCTGTTATTATCTGACTACTTAACTTGTTTATGCAAGACTAATGATTATTATAGCATATTCAACAATCATATCAGTGTGTGTGATAAATGAAACAATATAAACATAAAGAAGGCAAGGCACAACAGATACACAAAAATAGGAATCAACCTCTCTTTATTAATCTTCAATCCAGATTACAGACTCGACATCGCCCTGTGCATTCAATTGTAGTGGTCTGCGCGCTCAGCTACAGACTCTACTAGGCCTCTACGCACTCAACTGCGGAGCCTCTTCCTACTACTACGACCCAATATGCTTAGAATCCTACTCTAATCTCAAACCATTCATACTCTTCTCTCTTATTCCTTAGCTATATTTACAACTTAGAGCCTCACTTTATTTATACAATCCCATGGTCCGCGGACCATGGGTAGGCTGACATGACTTTACATTATATTACATTACTTTAGGATGGACAACCCTACAACTTAACCTATACTTCACACTTTGTGCCTACAATTTGATGAGTCTTACAAAATCTTTGACCAATACTTGGGCTTTAAGCCCCAAAACATGTTGTGGGGGGTTTCCATGCCGAGAAGAAGAGACAGAGACAAAATCCATTATACTTTAGGACAAGAAAAAGTATGAGAATAAGGCAAGGGAAACCTCAAACTCCCACCAAGATTCCTATTGTCATTGAAGACTCATACAAACAACAGGAAAATATAGCTCCTCTTATGAAAACTCAAGGAGAAGGATCATCAGGACAAGCCTCTCCCAAGTCTCCTATCACTTATGTTAGAAGGCCTGTGACTAGATCTGCCTCATCCAAAGGAAAAGGAATCCTAAAGGATACACAAAAGGACCTGCAGGAAGTAGAGGAAATCCTATAGGAAACTTTGTTAAATCTATAAGAAACTCAGAAATTGGATAATGAAGGGAGCATGCAGCAAGAAACAAGGAAGGAGGATCCATAGCTAAGGGAACCTAGTCCTTAACCTAACCTTGACTCCTGCTACATATTTATTCAAGGGGGAGGGTCATTCCATAGAAAATTTCCATCCCATTATTCTTTGAGCTCGAGAAAGAAAGGGAAAGAACACATAGATGGATGCAGATTTCCAAATCCAAGGGAGTGGAGGACATAGGTTACATGAAGGAAAAAGTTAAAGAGATGGGTAGAGAGCTGAGCAGCCTGGGGGACAAAGAGGCAATGATGAAATCTCAGTTGGAGGAAGAAAATGCATGGTTAAGGGGATAGATACAAGAAAGAGAGAATCAATTAGCATCCATGGCTAGTCTATCCTTAGAGGAAATCCAGTGAAAGATGTCAACTAAGTCCTATGCATTATACCTTAAGGAACAATGGTTGTAGTTCCAAATCAAGACCCTAGCACAGAGAGACATTATGTCATTCTAAGATTACAGACAGTTCATTGATATTTGTGATCAAAGCACATTGGAGGATAGGGCTAAACTATCTGAGTTCTACCTACATAATTGAGCCTTGACAGATTTGATTGTATAGGACCCTAATTCAAAACTAGGGGACTTACAGTTGAAGGCTTTGGCATCATGGATGAACCATGAGGAAGAAAGGGATATAGAAATGAAGAAAATAATGGCAAGGGAAGAAGTACAACCTCTCATGATAAGAAATGAGCAGTCAAATCCAATGGTTGTCATCAGCACACATAACTTGATTGCAAATGACCCTCAACTTGCACCCAGGTACGTTGTTGCCAAAGAGAAAGCATTTACACACTTTGAGGATATGTTCAGGCTGTTAGGAGATGATAGCATGCAAGCTTGCCAAAGGAGATGGAATACTTTGCCCTACAGTTTGAAAATCAGTGAGTACCATTCTCCTCAAAGAATGAGAGAAGCACTGAATAGGACAACCATGTACAAGCAAGCTCTCCAAAGACTCAAATTCAATTGGATTGGCTTGAGACTCACTCCACCACTTCTCTTAGGAATTTTGGAAGGAATTAAGGAAGAGGAAGAAAGAAATAAGTGGGAGGAGATATAAAGGAAAGAATGATTCTATGCACGGGAAGAGGAAAGCATGGGATGTTAGGGAGGCCACTAGAGAAATGAAAGACATGTTTATTAATTGAGTTGCTCAGAGGATGAGCGACACTTTTAGTGGGGGGTGATGATGAGCCTCATCATTGGGTAACTATATGGACCTTAATCCACCTCCTAGCTTAGTCAAATAAACTATTCTCACAATTTATTACATATTTTGATTGTATTTTGTTTAATGACATCAGTCAAAGTGAGATATTATGCCTAGCGGACTAATGTGCAGTGATTGCAGGTTTGTGAGAGAAAATAATGGAATTTTGGCAATTAAGGGATGAAACTCGAATGAGACAAGGAGAGATTGTAGGAGGTAGATACTCCTCATTTACTCCTCCCTCATTCTAATATTCCTCCTTCAATCAAACTAGCTCAGAGTACAAGCATCCATGTCATGGAGGTCAAAAGGCAGTCGAGCAAGAGACGGTTAAAGAGATAGTTTAGCACGCATTTTGGAGCCATGGCTCCCTAGATTTAAGGAAGTCATTGGATACTTCAGTTTCATAAATAAAGAGGCCTAGAGACTCATTCGGATTTGAATTTTCGCTGTAAAAACACTAGTCATTTTCGAGTTCAAGACTTGTGGAAGACATTGTTATGTAATTTTCTGTTTTCATAACGAGAATGAGTAATTCCTTGATCCAGCACTGAGTTAACTCAAAGGGTTGAAGCTCTTGGGTTAGGGCCCAACCCTAGCAGCAAAGCCTCCTCTTCTTGTATTTGTATGCTTAGATTGATTTCATAGATTAACGTTTGAGTTGTCTTTATAATTATTTCATTGAAGTAGTGTAGATTTAATTTGTTTGCTTATTAGTTTGCTTCCATTTTTCTTTACTTCAGTAGTAGTTCAGAAGAGATAAAGGAACATCAAAAAGATATAAATAGGTGGTTTTGGCATCACTCCTTCCTTCAGGGATCATGGTTTGAGGAAAGAACTCCTATGTAGTTCCAAAAAGACAAAATTCTACTTTCTCATGGAATTTAGGGTTTTCTGTGCTTAGACTAGCATTTGATTAGTTTGCAAGAGTAGGATCTAGTTATCATTACTTCTATCTTCAGTCTTACATTAGATCTCATCAATGTTTCATATTATTCTACAAAGTTTTCCTCATCCATGAAGTAGAAAGCTAGCTCATGAAATTCTATTTTCCTTAGAGAATTGAAATTCTTCTTGTTTGCATGATTTTTGGGTAAATGTCAATGTTTGATGCAGTGCAGGTGTTTCAGAAGTATAGAGATATTTCATAGTCAACAACCTCATTCCAACTGCATCCATCCATGGTCCTCACCAATTTCATTATTTGACAAGGAAACTTCTCCAAGCTTATTGAGCAAATCCAGCCATCTCCCAACTTTGGTTTTGAGTTCTGAAGTGGTCCTAAGAACTCCCTTGCCTCATTCCATCCACTAACCACCTTCCCTAAGCCTTCCATCATCTTCAACACCCATCCTCTTTCTCTTGACTGTATCCTATAGAAATACAAGGGATCCTATAGGTTTTCAGGACATCCTGGAGGTTTATAGGCATAATTGAGTAAAAGGCATCTAGGAAGCTAGCAAATGGTCCCTACTTGTCTCCTAAGCCTTCTTACCATTCACCATCATCTCTAAGCCACCTTCCACACCACCAAAAGAGATTAGCTTTCACACTCTCATCTTAAAAAAGACAAAAAGAAAAAAATATTTACTTTATTCATTTACATGCACAGTAGTAGAAATTTTGATGGTTTGGATTTGCATGCTTAGGATAGTAGTATTACATACATGTTAACTTAGAATTCTTTTGAAGAAAAGCCTCTTAGTAGTTAGTTAGGAAATGGTGTGCTTTAGCATTTGATTTCATTGTTTTTCCTTACTATAGTAAACAAGCTTTCTTTTAGAGTAGATTTCTCTTTCCCTCATTGGTAATCAAGTTTCTTCTAAATCTATAGAATTTTGGTTTGAAAAACCTTAGTGGTCTATCACCAGCTTAGCAGTGAAAAAGAGCAGAGACATCACATTTACTTGTATATACGACACTATCACCTCCAAGTTTGTATGAACCCCACGTTGACAAACTAAAGTTGGTAGCCTCAGGACTTGCAACATTCTTGCGACAATACTGGTGCTCATCACTCCCCATCCTTTGGTAGACATCACATTCCCTATAATATTCCTTGGAATCCTTGTGCGCAATTGGCCACCATAACCCAGCTTGTAGGATCTTCTACGTAGTTTCTCTTCTAGAATAATGCCCTACAACAACTCCTCCATGTGCTTCAATGAGGATACTTTGTCTTTCATAATTTGGTACATATATGTGTAGAACTTCATCCGATCCCATTTTATATTAGTGCCCTGCAATAATAGAAACATTTGTAGTGTTGACCACCAATTATTTCTTCTATTGTGTCATATACTCTTGAGGAGCTCTACCCATAGAAAAAATTTGGATTATATCTACAAAGTGTTCATTTACGATGCGCACAACAAAGAGTTGCTCATGAGGCAATCCTTCACAAATACTTGTAGGTTATTCTCCATTCTCAATTCACGAAAGGTGATCTGGTCCAACATTCAATTTCCCTTGGCTCCACAACTACTTCAAATTCATATTCCAGAAATAATGACAACCACCTACAAATTCTCCCCTCTAACACAAGCTTGTTGACCATGTATTTTAGAGAAGATTGATATATGTACATTTTGAAGCACGCACCCAACAAGTAATTTATAAACTTCTTGAGAACATACACTATTTCTTATCCTTCATGCTCCATGTTCGAATAATTCTTCCCTACCTTAGAAAACTTCTTGCTCGCAAATGCAATCAGATGGTTGATATGACCTCCACCTCGTTGGATTAACACTTCTCCTAACACTATGTAGGACACATCTACATGTACATGGAGTTCTTTCTTCCAATTAGGAAACACCAGAATAGGTGTTGTGACCATATTTCCTTCAATACATCCAATATTTTCTGGAAATCATCATCCCAACATAATGTCGCATCCTTCTTCAATAATTTTTCCAATGGTCTAGTGATCTTCTTATACGCCTTGATGAATTTCCTATAGTATCCTATGTGGTCTAATGTCCTGCACAACTATTTTACATTCCTAGGAGGCTCCAGATTGATAATTACTACAATTTTGGTAGGGTCCACCATCAACCTTGCTTACAAACAATGTGTCACAACAGTATCTCATAAGTTACACAAAAGATGCACTTCTCCAGATTAAGGGATATCTGAAACTTCCTGCAAGTATCCATCATCAGGCAAAGACTAGAAACATGCCTCTTTAATAACCCAAACACTGTCAAGTCATCAAAATAAACCTCAAAAAACTTATGAATAAATTATTTAAAAGTTGCGACTACCACCCTATAAAATATTGTTGGGGCATTCTTAAGTCCAAAAGGCATAATTGTATACTGAAAGCAGCCCAACTCTGTGGCAAAGGCAGTCTTACATTGATCTTCTGGTGTGATATTGATATGGTAATATCCTAAGAATCGATCTGTAAATGAGTATTCTTCTTGACCACCAACATTCTCTAGTACTTCATTGGTGAAGGACGTAGGGAATGGATCATGTACATAAGAATCATTCAATTTCCTTAGGTCTACACATATCTAGATTTCTCCTTTTATCTTCTTTTCCTGAACCACCATAGGACTAACCCAGTTTGATTCTTTTATAGGCTCAATAATCCTTGCTGCAAGCATCTTATCTAATTCTTTGCACACTTTTTCCTTGTACTTAGGATTCAACTGGTATGGGAATTGCTTTACCAACTTTGCATGTAGTTGCATCTTGATCTTCATAACACCTAGATCACCCAGTATCCCCTTCAAATCAGAAAACTAAATTGGAAACAAGTCTTCATATTCTGGTAATAACTCCACAACTTTGTCAACTATCTCCTCATCCTAGTAGTCACCTATATTTTCAAACTTTGGCTACGCGTTTGAACTAATGTTTACTTTCTTAGTTTTCAATGATTTTGAGATGTTAGGAACTTCTGCTTTAGGCTCCATGACTTCATGTTGTCCCTCAGAATCAGGGATGCTAATATTTCTAGGATATTCCTCGCCTTCTTCAGTGGTCACATTGTAGCATTTGAGAGCATGGTGTCACTACATACTCTAGTCTAGTTGTACCAATGTGATAGGTTCTTTCGACATCCTAAATATTGCAGCCTTAATATCTTGTAATGCTTCATAAATACACTCAAATCCATCCTCAAAACTGAAAGTTAACAAAAACCTTTCCCTCAAAACATCCCACTATGTGGTTCCGTGTTGCAACTCTGTTTCTAGATACTAGTTCATCGGAATAGTATCCAAAGTGTGGTAGAATATGTGAACCCATTCTAGCTGTGGTTCCTCTCCCCATGCTTTCATCCATCGAGCCAAATGCTCACATGGATCATTCTTTCCTTTATATTTCTCCACAATGTAGGTATTGGCATACCCAAACTGCAGTTTCATCATCCTACGATATTCCTTCCAGCCTGCAAACATGTTCTTGTGTGTACCCCATGATCTGGCAGGCATAGCTCTCTGCATGATGTCTAATGCTTGGAACCCATGTTCCTCCGGTACATCCTTTTCAAATATATCTAGAAATAAATTTACATCTTCTAAGCCATCATAATATGGTAAGTTGCATACCTCAGTGGATCTACATCAAAGATACTTAGTAACTAGGTTGCATCATAGTGTCGATACTTCATGAAGTCTATTCTACCAGTGCTCAAGCTCCTCGTTTGAATCCAAATTGCAGGAGTTGTCCTTGTCCCAAGTAATTTCCCCATTTTTGTAGGGTTGATCCAATCCTCATCCTACACAGTAAGATTCTAGATTTTCTTAATATCACCCTCATAATAATCTTAGGTTGGTTCAATGTACATCTCACCCTCAGCTAGATCCAAGGGAACAATCACTCTCAGTTCCTTCTTCTCAAATGTCGTGTTGCACTTCTTTAGGTTGATGACTACATTCATATCAAATGCCCAATAATTTCCAAGCAACGATAGGTAGGGATTACTGTCATCCACTGTTTTGTTTACTTCAAAGTTAGCTATGGTGCACACCCCTTCAATATCTATAGTTACTCCATGTAAGCTCCCCATCGAAATTACCTTCTACTGGTTCACTATTCGCAGCTAAATTGGGGATCACTGTAGCATTGGATTTCCCATTCTTTCGCATGTCTATTTAGGAAAGACATTTGAAGCAGATGCCAAATTGAGGATCACTTGGTCCATTTTGAATTCTTCGATATATGTAGTCAATCTCATTTTTTGACCAGTCCTTTTCTTACCCTTATCCACTTTGTGTACTACGTGCTACTCAGGCAGTGGCTTACCCTTACCAATGCAATTTTCTATCATCTCTTGAAATCCTTCTATTGATTTTTGGTCCCTTAAGAGCTTCATGTAGATTTGTAAGAAAGATGTCAACAATAAAGGATCTTTTTCCTATGTAACACTGAATTATTCAGGCTTTTCCATGCGTGTACTCTAAGCCTTGGATGTAGAAGCTTTAGCATCCACAAAGCTCCTCTCTGCCTCCATAAAAGTTTCCTTTTCCTTATTCAAATCAAATCCAACATCTTTGTTAGCAGTCATATGTACCCAAACATTTTTTTCTGGTTGTTTCCCTTTATCCTCCCCGGTAGTTATACCGCTTCGTATGATGATATTAACATTGGGGCCATCTTCGCGTGGTTCTGATCTCATCATCCCGATGTTCTAAGTAGGCTACTGGTGTTGGCTCCTTGGGGCTTGACCTAGGTTCAGAGATGACTTATCCAAACAAATCCCGATACTATTGGCCCTTTTGGCAACAGTCCACGGAGTGCAAACTGAGGTCTCACCCGAAGTAGTATGGGATGGTGCTAGAACAACGTTTCCGCACCCTGGAGATGTTTGATGTTTTCAAGTGGTCCACGATTTGACCCTACGTGCATGTTGCTACGCGCACTTACCCGTACCTCACAGCCTGAGATGTTGCCTTCACATAGCCTTACTTAGCGGTCGAACAATGTTATTACCCAAGTCCTTACTAGTAATCCTATCTGATTTGATCAACTTAGCTTATTTGTAAGCTTTCAGTTATACTTAACAATATTCACCATTCATACAACATCGCGCAATAAATAAACAGTATAATTGCAATTGATATCAAACATGTAATAACATCAAAACATATATAAAGAATTCAGATAAAGTTTTCTTTATTATTCTTCTTCCTTGGTTACAGACTCGACTCTACGTTGTGCACTCAGCTGAAGAGCCTCTTCCTACTACTACGACCCAAGATACTAGACTCTTGCTCTATGCTCGCTATCCTTTTTTACTCCATCCATTGGTTACTTCCTTAACTTAACTGCTTTACAAATTGGAGCCTCACTCTATTTATACAATCCATGAGTATGCTGACACTACATTCAAAACTTAGGGTGTACAATCCTATGAATCTAACATACAACTCGCGCTCCGCACCTGCAATTCATAGAGTTTTTACAATAATATTACACAAAACTTGGGCTTTGAGCCCCAAACAATGGTATGGAGAGATTACATGCCCAACAGGCCCCCAACACAAACATCATGACTCGCCCTCAAGTCCCTCTATCAGCATGAAAATCTTGGCACAGAGTCCCTCCAGCTGGTCCCAAATAGTCTTGATGTCTCTCACACATTGAGATGCTGCTTGCTGAACCTACTGCATTCATTCCTCTGTGTCCAAATTTGGTTCTTACATCTATACTAGTATTTGCTACGTATGTTTAGAGTCCTGTGCCCTTGTCTGGCTCCTCAGGTCACAAAAAATTTGCTTCGGTTGGTTAGTCAAATAGCTGGCCCACCTATGTAGGGCTTCAAGCGGCTGCCATTTACTTTTCTTTGGAAGGGTTCTCCATTTACCTTGACTAGCTGGACTACGCCTCTTTTTGTGACCTCCTTAACCACATATGATCCTAGCCAGTGCATTCTGAATTTTCCAGGAAATTTTTCAAAATTACCGTCATACAACAACATTAGGTCGTTTACCATGAAGGTGTGCAATTTGATATGGTGGTCATGCTAGGCTTTTTCAAGCTGCTTTTGTACCTGCTGATGAAATCCAACCAAAAACCATTCTTCCTTAAGTTCTTCTAATTGCACGACCCTTTTGTCTAGAGCTTCGCGGTTTGTCATCCTAGTGAGCGCTGCTATTCGTAGGCTAGGTATGATATATTCCATCGGCATGACAGCTTCTATGCCATAAAGTAACCAGAAAGGTGTCTATCCCATCAGTTTCTTGCACGTTGTCCTGTAAGCCCATATCATGACATGTACACATAGTTCCAAATCGTTTCGTTGTGTGTTTCACACTTTGGTTAGTGTGGTATCCAGTATTTTGTTGAAAGCTTCTATAGTCCCATTGGATTGTGGATGATATGGTGTACTCCTCTGATGATACACCTGGAACTCTTCAGTGAGTGCATTGATGATTTCATTCAGGAAATGTGTTCTGTAATCACTCATTAAGATTTTTGGACAACGAAACTGGGTCAACACGTTTTCGAACAAAAACTTCACAGCCGTAGCGATCGTGTAGTGTTTGACCAGCTGCGCTTCTACCCATTAAGTTAGGTACTCCATCGCGGTGATGATGTAGCATGCGCCTGTCTTTCCTTGAGGTTTGATTGGTCCCAAAAAGGCGATTGCCCATTTTTCGAATGGTTGCAGTGTCATTTGTGGATTTAATGGCATCTTGTCCCTCTGCGATGGTTTTCCAATCCTTTGACATATATCGCATGCCTTACAAGGTGCTTTCGAATCCTTATGTAGAGTTGGCCACCACAACCCTATGTGGAGAATATTTTGTGCAGTTGCTCATCCTACATAGTGTCCTCCTACAGCACCCCCATGTGCTTCCACGAGGATCTGACTTCGTTCAAATTCAGGTACGTATCTTTGCAATATCTCATCATTTCCCATTTTGTATAGGTGCCTCACGATGATAGAAAAATGTGCCGCATGCACCACCAATTCCTTCTTCTATTGGACAGAGTATTCCTTTGGCACAGTCCCTGTTGTCAAAAAATAGATTATATATTCGAAGTGCCTGTCCACGACATGCACCGCAAAGAGTTGTGCATACGATAATCCTTCCTCTAGATTATTGGGTTCCTCACCTGTCTCAATGCACGATAAATGATCTGGTCCTGCATTCAGGTATCCTGGCTTTACTACGACCTCAAAATCATATTCCTGGAACAATAAGATCCACTTGCATATGCGCCCCCCCAACACAGGCTTATTGACTAGGTATTTTAGTGCGGAATGGTTGGTATACATCTTGAAATGTCCTCCGAGTAAATAGTGTTGGTATTTTTGGAGCACGTACACCATCACCAACCCCTCGCACTTGGTGGTGGAATAATTCTTCTTTGCTTTGGACAACCTTCGGCTTGCAAACGTGATAGGGTGATCCAAGCCTTCCCCACCCTCTTGTGTGAGAATTGCTCCCAGCACGATATACGATGCATCAACATGGACATGAAACTCCACATCCCATTTTGGGAAGACTAGGATTGGAGCGGAGGCAAATTTCCCCATTAGGACATCCAAACTTTCCATACAATTGCCATTTCAACAAAATGTAACATCCTTTTTCAATAACGTTTCCATCAGCGCAATGATTTGGACATAGCTTTTGATAAAATTTCTGTAGTATCCGATGTATCCCAAGGTAGCATGCAGTTGTTTAACACTTCGCGGTGCTTCCAAATTTAGAATAACGACAATCTTCACAGGGTCCACCATCAGTCCTTGTTTGCAGACCATATGTCCCAGCAGGTTTCCAAAGGGAACGAGGAATATGCACTTCTTAAGGTTCAGTGCAATCTGGTGTTGGCAGTAAGTATCTAGCATCAAGCGTAAGCTTGCTACATGGTGCTTAACTAATCTAAACACAGTCCAATCATCCAAAATAAACCTCCAATACATTGTGGATATATTATTTGAATGCAGCAAGAACAATGTGCAAAAAAATGTCTAGCTCATTCTTTAATCCAATCGGTATAACAATGTATTGAAAGCAACCCCACTCCATTGTGAAGGTCATTTTGCTACTATCTTCTGGCGCAATCTTGATCTGATGGCACCCTGAGAACCCATCCGTGAACGAGTATGCTTCCTGGTCGCCAACATTTTCCAATATTTAATCTGTGAATGGTGTCGGAAATGGATCATGTGCACAGGTGTCGTTCAGCTTGCTAAGGTCCATGCATATTCTTATTTCGCACTTCTTCTTTTTCTACTACACCACCATAGGACTCACCCAGTGGAATTCTTCCACTGGCTCAATAATTCCAGCTGTGAGCATTTTTTCTAACTCTTTGCAGACATTTTCCTCATATTTCGGATTCAAGTGGTAAGGTCATTGCTTGACTAGATTTGCATCAGTTTTCAGGGTGATGTTCATCATCCCTAAGTCATCAATAATCCCTTTTAAGTTCGTTATTTTGGTCGGGAACAATACTTGGTATTCCATAGTAAATCATCAACCTTATCCACCGTGGCATCATCCCAGTAGTCCCCAAGCATTGCATACTTTGGTTCCGCCTCTGTTCCAATGTTTACCTGCTTTGTTTTTAGCAGCACAGTGATGTCGAGATCCTGAATCAATGGTCCTTTAACCTCGTGACAACCCTCCATTTCTGAAATGTTAATATTTTATGGATCTTCATCATCCTCCTCAACATTCACATTGTAACACTCCACCGCGCAAATCAGTTGTGTCACCCATTCTGGCTGAAGCATTTCCATTGGCTCCTAGGGTATTTTGAAGATAGCTTCTTTTACTACTTGTAGTGCATCATCAATAGTATCTGACCAACGATCCTCAAATGTGAAGGTTAGTAGGAAGCCTTCGTGCAAGATATCCCATTCGCTTGTGCAATGGCGAAGCTTTGTCACAGTACACCAATTCATGTGTATAACATCCAGAGTATGATAGAACAAATGCATCCATTCAGGCTACGGCTCTTCCCCGTAGACCTTGGTCCATTTTGGAAGGTGTGTACGTGGATCATCACGTCTGTCATACTTGCCTGATAGCAACATCTACGGTTTCCCAAATCGTAGGTGCATCATCCTTATGCATCCATGCCAATCCTCAAAGTTTCTCTGATGCATACCCCACCACCTTGCAGGCGTAGCGCGCAGTGCCCATTTCAGAGCGTAAAATCGTTGCTGTTTTGGCACTTCTCTTTCAAATTTGACCAAGAGTTCATCCACCCCTGTTAACCCGTCATACATAGGTAGATTTCTTACCTCAGTTGTTATGCAGCGCAGTGATATTACCATCATGTTGCAATTGAGTGTGGTTACCTTATGTAACCAATTCTACCATCGTTCTGTTTCCTCATCCAAATCTAATGTGCAGGAGCTTTCGCATTCCCATGAAATTCTGCCATCTGTTGTTGGATTCACCCATTCCTATTCTCAAGTGGTTATCTTGTAGATATAGTCTAGCTCGTCGTTTCTTTCATCATCACACACTGGCTTTGTGTAGTGCACTCCTTCCGTAGGGTCTAAAGGTACCACTATGTGTATTGACTTTTTCTCAAAAATCATTCTGCACTTCTTTAGATTTATTACTCTGTTCATATCAGTGGCCTAATCTATTCCTAGTAGTGTGGGATAGGGGTTGTTGTCATCGACACTTTCTATCACCTTGAAATCTACAAGTTCACTCACACCTTCGATGTCTATCGTTATCCCTTGCAATCTTCCCATCGGTAGGATCTTCTGCTAGTTCACCATTCATAATTGAATAGGGGACCATTGCAACACGGGCCTACCCATACACTCCCATGTTTGATTTGGCAGCACATTTATGTCCGATCCTAGATCTAGAATTACTTGATCCATATTATATTCCCCGATTTGTGTAGTCAATCTCATTTCCCTTCATGTTCAAAATGCATGCTTTCCAAGTTTCTGGACTATGCAAGGATCTCTTGACCTAGCACACCTAGTGATAAGCTCCTACAGTCCCTTCACCGCTTTGTTATCGTGAAATAGTTTCATGCATGTCTCCAGAAAGGTAGTGAGCATTGAAGGATCCATCCCTGGTTCTAGTTGATCCTTAATACCCGAAGTGGAGGCCTCTATGAAGCTCTTCTTAGCTTTCATGAATGTCTCCTTTGCGCGCTCCAAATCAAATTCAGGTTCCTTTGTAGGAGCCTTGTGAACCCACGCACTTTCTTCAGGTTGCTTACCTTTGTCATCTCCTGTCATGATACCACTTCTGAGCACTACGTTTACATTTGTGTCCTCTTCACGCTCAGACCTCATAATTTGCAAATTTTGAGTCTGGGGAGGCTGGAGTGTCCCTTTATCGCATAGCCTTGCTATTAGTGTAGGGCAGTCCTCCATCTCATGATCAAACTGAGTACAATATAAACATGATACTCTCATTAGATTTGGACAATCGCAGGCATAATGCCCTGGCCCTCTACAATTCTAACAAATCAGCTCTCTGTAACCCCTTCTTGGTCCCATTCCTCCTCAACCTCGTCTCCGCCCCTTAAATCCAGCGTGTGCCATCCCTACATATGGATCAAGGGCTTGCGTTTTGGTCTGCGCTTTGTAGTCAGGAGTCTGATCCATCATCAGCTCATAACTCTACAAGTGCGCTCATCATGGCCTACCAATCTACAAAAATTACAGAACAATTGTTGGGATGTTTGCATATACTTTTGTAATAGGTGACAATTATTTGTAGTGTGTTTTCCTGCTATCTAACAAATCATGCACAATAATGCAGGCACCGTGCTCGATCCTTCTTGTGCCTCCAGTCTTAAGGGCATCGACCCTCCCCATGCTAAGTAATTTTTGAAAACTAGACAATGGTCCATGCCATGCCCCTCGCCTTTTCATTTTATGCACCATACCTCCTTGTGTGCTTCTGGGCAACTTGTCCTATCTTGTTTCAAACTCTGCATTTCCAGACACAAATTTTGTAGTTGCGCGTGGATTTGTTGAACTCCCAAGCAAGGATCTTGTATTGGAGTCTCGTGTAGTCTCATTGCAATCTCTAAATCCTCAGCTTGGGTGGATGACTTCTATTGCAACAACGTTGTCCTCAAATGCGGCATTAGTGATGCTACAAACCATGTGTGATGCTACCCATCTATCAAGGTCATGTTGGCTTCTCGAATCATACTCTTTAGTCTCCGATCCAGGTCCCATGGGGTCTCACTTGGAAGCATCGCGATCTCCTTAAACCCGATAATCGATTATGTCTCCAACTTTGGCCTGCTAAATTCCTTGTTCAGCGCAACCTAGATATATGTGATCCTCATGTTTGGGTGGTCATTAGAGTGCTTAATGTACCACATTAATGCGCGATCCAACAACGCGCTTACCAATGTTGCATTCTTTATATTATTGTGCAAAACTCCTTGTGCTTCCCATACGGCCTTTACCACAAACCAAAATTCATCCAGATCTTTGTTCCCTACTCCTTTGAATACCAACAATTTTATCGCACTCGCCATATTGAACTGTTGTGGTGGAAGAGGTGGTGTGGGCGGAGATGGAGGTGATGGCGGTGAGACTGGTGGTAGTGTAGGTGGGGGTGGTATGCATGGAATTTGCTGCCTTATCAGATTAATCATGCTTCTCGAAGAAATTTTTGCTAGCTCTTCTTCACTTTCCCACCATGGCGAAAGCAAGGGACTGTTTTCTATCTCTGCACTACCATCATTTCTATATATCCTCCCACTTCGTGTAGCCCCAAATGGAAATTTATTCACATAACACACTTTTCACACAATAACATTTTAATGCAAGTGTTCATCGATTTAATGTACTTACCTTGCAGTCCCTTAAGGAAGCATCTTTCCACCTCACTATAGCTGATGGTCATATCTACCACAAATTTGGTTATAAAACTCCCTATAATTTGATTGAACCAATGGTACATAGCACGCGTGATCTTCTCTTCTGATGCTTCTAGTCTACGCACTAATTCTAGATTCCACACAATCGGTTGTTGAGCCTACACCTTCCCTGAGTCTAGCTTCACAATCCACTCATACAATTCAGAGGGGAAGGATGCAAAGAAAATTTCATGGATTTCTGTATATATGTAGTGCTCTAACCATTGTTCCTTTGATACTCGCGGATTCTTGTTTTCCTTTGCCATGAACTCGTGAATCTTTCTATCCAACCACCCTTCAATTTATTTCTTCGTTAGATTCTAGCGACACAACATCAGACATCCCTCATGTAGATCTCGGTCCCAGCAACAGAACCATTTGTTGGCTTGTTGGGGCCTAACCCAGGTTTGGAGATGATTTAGCCAAACAAATCCCAATACTACTGGCTCTTTCAGCAACAGTCCGCAGAGCACGGATTGAGGTCTCACCCGAAGTAGTATGGGAGGGTGCTAGAACCAAGTTTCCATACCCTAGAGATATCTGATGTTTTCAAGTGATCGGCAATTTGACCATGCCCGCATGTCACTAAGCGCACTTACCCGTACCTTGTAGCTTGTGATGATGCCTTCGCACAACCTTACTTGGGGGCTGAACAATGTTATTACCCAAGTCCTTACTAATAATCCTATTTGATTTGATTAACTTAGCTTATTTGTATGATTTCAATTATACTTAACAATATTCACCATTCATACAACAGCGCACAGTAAATAAACAGGATAATTGCAATTGATATCAAACATGTAATAACATAAGAACAGATACACAAAATTCAAATAAAATTTTCTTTATTATTTTTCTTCCTTGGTTAAAGACTCTACTCAACCTTGTGCACTTAGCTGCAGGGGTCTGCACACTCAGCTATGGACTCTACTAGGGCTCTGTGCACTCAGCTGTAGAGCCTCTTCCTACTACTATGACCCAAGATACTAGACTCTTGCTTTATTCTCGCTATCCTTTTTTATTCCATCTGTTGGTTACTTCCTTGACTTAACTACTTTACAACTTAGAGCCTCACTCTATTTATACAATCCCATGGTCTGCGGACCATGGGTAGGCCAACACTACATTCAAAACTTATGGTGGACAACTCTATGACTATAACATACAACTCGCACTCCGTGCCCGCAATTCGGAGAGTTTTTACAATAGTATTACTCAAAACTTGGGCTTTGAGCCCCAAACCATGTTGTTGGGGGATTCCATGCCCAATAACTAGTTCTTCTTCTCTTTCATCTTTGCGATGATTACGGGAAAATATTCTATAACACGGTCAAACTGTCAGCTTATTGACAAGAGAGGTGTGTCAGATTCTATAAATCTCATGCAAGGTGGCTTGGCTCTTTACAATTGTAACAAATGATATGGCCATGATCTATTCCATCCCCCCCCCCCCCCCCTCATCCTCTTCCTCATCCATGGAATCCTCTGCACACTAAAGCTGCGCCTTGATCCTGTTGAGGATGTGCCTCTATCTGTACTCTATATGTTGGTGTTCTATCCATCATTAATTCATAACTTCGGCAATTGCACTCAACATGACCTACAAACTTACAGAAATTTCAAAGCAGATGTTGGGGACTCTCCACAAACTTCTATAACAAGTGGAAATTATATGTGATATGTTTTCTTGTGATCTGGAAGATAGTGCACTAGGGTACCACACTTGTAATTGTCCTAATGACATTTTTTGGCTTTAGGGGGACAAGACCTCCTCCAACTAGATAATTCTGATACACCGGGCAATGATCCTTGTTGTGACCCTTGCCTTTTCATTTTAAACACCATACTTCCGCACAGGTCTCATTCTGGACTTCTTTTCCCTTTTTGATACTCTACAACTTGATATGTAGGCTAGACAATTGTGACGAAGTATTTTCCACTCCCAGATTTGTATCCTAAAGAGGTGAGGCTTCCAAATTCATAGCAATCTCCACTGCATCAGCTTGCATTCCAATCTTCTATTGTGATAATGAAAATCTAAAATGAGGTAACAATGAAGCAATATACCAATCCTTGTCTTATTCATCTGTGATTTGTAGATTAACCTATTGTAGTAGACATTTCAATATTTGATCAAAATCCCATGTAGATTCATTTACCCTCTACTTGATTTCTTTGACTTCCATTACAAACTAGGCTTGTGACTTAGGTTTCTTGAATTCATTATTCAGTGCATCTTTCGTATCCTTCAACATTGCATCTGGATGATACTTAATATACAAGCTTAACACCCTATCTTGTAATGCTGTGACTAGATGCACTTTCTTCAGATCATCATTTGTTATCTGATATGACTTCCACACAACATCTGTTACAAAAAAAAATTGTTCAAGGTCTTCAGTCCCCAAACCTTTGCATATAAGCATCCTCATAGTGTTCTCCATACTGAATAACAAAGGTGGAGGTGGTGGTGAAGGTGGAGTGGATGGATGTGGTGTTGGGTAGCAGAGGCCCCGCGTAAAAGTTTTGAGTCTAAGAGCCTTTGTAAACCTTCGAAATATGCGAAACACGAAATGTAAAAGACCGAGTCAAAGGGTTGTCTGCCAAAAAAATAATATAAAATAATAAGAAGTAAGTCAATCCACAGGCCATAGATAGGTATAAATAGAGCGCAGTTCTATGAGGGAAAAGCAGTTATTTTGGGTTTGATCTTGGATATGAATTGTAATGGGTTTTTGAGGAGAACACTTTGTAAGCATCTGTAAGTTTGATTCGAGGGTTTGGGTAGTGGATAGAGTCTCTATAGATGTGTGTGCAGATGCCTAGAAGAGTTTGTAGTTGTGTGCACAGACCCCTGCAGCTGAGTGCACAGGGAATATCTAGATGTATTGGTGATAAGTGGAAATAAAGATAAGTTTCTTCTGCGAATTTTGTGTTACAATTTGAGCTATCATGAATTTGACTGTATGAATGATTGATATAACTGTTTAATCTAAGTGTATATGCTTATGTTATAGATATGCATGAATCTATGTGTATTCTAAGTATGCGAATTCGCCAAATCTGTTACGTGTTTTCTTAAAGACCCTTCTAAGTAGATCTGAGCTACAATACTTCATCCAATAGGTTAGATCTGTAGACTACATGCTAATAGAAAATAAGAGGTATTCGGGATTTGTGTGAATACAGTGCAGCACGAAGTTGCATAACGGGGCGTGAAACCTACAAACTACATCTAGACATCCCAAGGGTGCAGAAACCTGGTTCCAACACCCTCCCCTACTACCTCGGGTGAGAGCTCAATCCACACTTCACAGACTATTGTTGAAAGGGCTGGTAGCTGCGGGATTTGTGTGGCTAAATAATTCTTCCAAACCTAGGTCAGGCCCATATAAGCCAACAAATGGTTCCATTGTTGAGACTGGGATCTGCCTAAGGGGTGTCTGGTGTGAAACGTGGGGACTCGAGAGAGAAGAAAATTGGAGGATCGAAGGGACCATGAATAGTAGTTGTTCAAGGGTAATAATTATGAGTGCAATCTAGTTACCGGTATTCAAAGGCGTAGGAGGCAAAGACCCAGAACAATTCTAGTTTTTATTAACATCAATATCAAATGCACAGTGAATTGTGGATGATAATATCAGAAAGGCCACCTTAGTCAGTGCATTGCAGGACTGAGCACTGACATGGTACATAAAGTACTCAAGCAATCACCCAACGGCGAGGACAACAGACATCCAGACTGAATTAAAGAAGGATTTTAGCTGGCCGAAGTCAGAAACACCATCAATTATAGGGTTCAAAGAGATCACGATGATGCCCGCTGAAGCCCCGTAGGATTTGGACCAAAGACTAAAAAGTACTATTTGCGAGGCTAACATGACATTGACGGATGTGCAACACTTCGTTTGGTTTATGGCATCCCTAACACCACATCTGAGGACACTTTATCATAATAGAAGATCTCAATCCAGGCTGAAGCACTAGAGACAGTGATGAGGTTACATGAAACTCTGTTACAAGACCTGGGGTTGGGAGTTCATAAAATCCAAGTGCAGATCCAAAACTTATGTTTGGAAATGAAGAAGTTAAAACAAGAACAGGTGCTGCAACTGAAAGTCTGGGAGGAAGTATGGTGTATAAAGTACAAAAGCTAGGGACACAACAAAGATCACTGCCTTAGTGAACCTTGTGGTGACGAGGGGACCAACACTGCTACGACCGGAGGCACAGGCAGGACTAGACACCATAGCCCCACTCTGGTGCATAATTTGTGAGGTGGGAGGAAAGCACAACACTGATAACTACCATCTATTACCAAAATACAACCAAACCCCCCACCAGCTATTTTGCAACTTTTGCAGGTCGGTAGGCCACAAAGAAAGAGACTGTCATAGCTACCAATTGTTAATGGACCAGTCACCTGCTTATAGAATGCAGACTGAGGCACGAGGTCAGGATCCAGTGGTGATGATCACACATGGTGGCATGGGATCAAGAAAGGGTTACAGATAGCTAATCTGCTACAACTGCGGAGGTCTAGGCCATTACGCGCCACATTGTACCAACCCTACCAGAATTTCGTGTAGTTATTGTGAGCAATTCGATCATGAACTGATAGATTGTCCTGCACTGATAGCACAGATCCGAGAAAAAAGGGTAGCACAACCAATAACAACCCAGAACATGCAAATGATGAGGCTCGAACCTTGTGAGGAAGATCCCAAAGTTAACATGGTACTAAGAAGTGGCATGGCTACAGGAGCGGATAGAAGGAGTTAAGTAAGGAAGACGTAGGGGTGGGTAAGGAGAAATATCTTGAAGCTCGAGAGAGCTTCACGGAAGTCTTTACCCTAAGTAGTAGGGATCAACCTAAGTCGGTCAGGGATCCCTCGGTGATAACTACCTTTTAAGGGACATGTATAACATTTCTTTGGGATGACAGGGCAGTTAAAGGCTTACAGGAACTCATAAATAGATGCGCTAGGTGGAATGAACCTTGCATAGTTTGAAAGTTAGGAAGAAATGCATTGCGGACTGGGAGGGAAATGCGACTAACAACGCAGATCAGCAAGTATGAAATAGATCAGGTCATTCTGGATCTAGGCTCAGATGCCAACGTACTGCCTAAATAGATTTGGGAGCGCATGGGTAAGCCTACACTACAATGGTCCCCTATCCAACTACGGATGGCAAATCAACAGAATGTGCTGCCCATGGGAAGGCTGCAAGGAGTTACGGTAGACCTTGATGGCGCAAGTACTCAAATAGATTTTGAAGTGATTGAGCTCATGGATGAAAGTACACCCTATCCTGCGTTATTAGGAATTAACTGGCCACTGATATAAATGGGGTTATTAAATTGAAGAAGTAGACAATGGTATTTGAAACAAAGTCACTCCGCGTAGTCATTCCACTAGATCCAGCTAAAGGACCGTGCTATATTGAACCTGTGTGCAACAAAGAGAGCGACAATGAATTAGATGGTATCTATAGAATAGCTACACAAAGGCAAGAAGGTTGCAAGACAAAGAAGGATAGAAGAATATCATGAGGCTATGTAGAATCTTGCACAACTGATTCAGACAAAGAAGATGAGCGGTGGCATAACAAGTTGAACGAAGTAACTATGTTACTCTGCAATATGATGACTAAATCTTTGTACTGTGTCAGGGCCCAGGATCGCGAATTACCGATATATGATGAGCTGACGATAATAGATGAATTCCTAACCAAATTCAAAATCACAGTACCAGAGCACCAATAATTTGATGCTTTGAGATGGGCATTGCGCGCGATGCCTGCGAGAAGGTGGGGCACACATGAAGGGACTTTCGACGATGGGTGTGGCTGCAGGCGCATGATGAAGACTAGATTTGGGAAGCTGGAACTATGCATAATGGAGAAATATGATGGACGCGATGACCCACGCATGCACCTTACCAGATGGATAAAATCCTACAGGGAGGAACCTCAGCGAGAATGGGTGCACTTATTTTATCACACTCTAGATGTCATTCCCAAAAACTGATATATTGAAGCAGAGCTCCGACACAACACAGGCAAGTGGGATATCTTGCGCATAGGGTTTTTGTCGACATTTCCCTTTGAAGATCAATAGATGGATCCTGTGGACAAAGCATTATAGCTGGTAAAGGCCAACACTTTTAAGGCACCATTGGAACCAGAGGAAATTGTGCAGCCTGACTAGTTGCGACAGCTGAGCCAGGCTCTCAAATGCTATAATGTATAGGTAGAAGATGATGAGGATGATCCATGAAATGTCAACATTCCGGAATTAGAGGGGAGCTGTGAGGTGCATGGACTCGAAATCAAAGATCCAGATATCATGGTCCTATTGAAAACAAGGCAAGTCAATATCAAAACCGAAGAAGAGCTGAAGTATGCAATGCTGGGGGACTATTGGGACAACGCCACAGTGGAGAAGGTCATCGAACTGCTTCATGAATATCAAGATTTATTCCCAACAAAAATCACAGAGCTAAAGGGGATCCTAGGAGACCTGGGAATGATGAAGATAATGTTGAATACAGACGCGAAACCAGTTAAGTAGCGACCCTACCGATTGAACCCAAAATATAAAGCAAAGGTCTGTGAAGAATTGGACAAGATGTTGGCAGCAAAAATCTTTGAACCAGTCGAGGAATCTGACTGGGTAAGTCCGATGGTTGTGCAGGAGAAGAAACAGAAGGGTGAGATTTGTATCTACGTGGATCTCTGGAAGCTCAATGATGCCTACATTAACGATCCATTTCCAACTCCATTTACAGATGAGGTACTGGAAAATGTGGGGCGGCAGGAAGCCTACTCCTTCATAGATGGGTTCTCAGAATACCACCAAATGAAGATCGCACCAGAGGACAGGAGTAAAACAACGTTCACCACTAAATGGGGTTGCTTCCAGTACACAGTGATTCCCTTTGGACTGAAGAATGCAACGGTGATATTTTCACGAATAGTGGTAGTGACATTCAAAGAATTTATACACAAGTTTTTAGAGGTCTACCTTGATGATTGGACCGTGTTTGGATTGGTTAAGAAGCATGTAGTGAGCTTGCAGTTGATGCTAGATACTTTCCACCGATACCAGATTGTGCTAAACATAAAGAAGTGTACTTTCCTTGGCCCATTTAGGAACCTGCTGGGCCATGTGGTCTATAAGCAAGGCTTGATGGTGGATCCGGCAAAGATAGCTGTCATACTCAATCTACAAGCACCGTACAGTGTCAAACAACTACGTGCCACACTAGGTCACACGGGCTATTATCAAAAGTTCATTAAAAGCTACGCCCAGATCATAGCTCCGATGGAACAATTGCTAAAGAAGGATGCTACTGATTGCTGGAATGAGGAATGCAACAAAAGTCGAGAGATGCTCAAGGAAAAGATGGCATCATCCCCTATATTAGTCTTTCCGAAATGGGATATCGAGTTTCATGTGCATGTCGACACGTCATGTATCATGCTAGGAGCGGTACTTACTCAACCAGGAGTGGAGGGAATTAACCACCCAATTGCGTTCACAAGTCACTGATTATCAAAAGTTAATAAGAATTACTCCACTATCAAGCACGAAGGATTAGCAATGGTATACGCACTTCAAAAATTATGCCACTATCTGATTGGAGGCCATTTTAAGATGTATACCAATAACTCGATGTTAAAATACCTAGTGAACAAGCATGTATTTGGGGGGGCGCATTTGTAGATGGTTATTTTTATTCTGGGAATATGACTTTGAGGTCGTCATAAAGCCGGGACGTCTAAACATAGGCCCAGATCACATGTCCTGAATTGAGACCAACAAAGAACCCACAAATCTAGAGGCATACCAAACCACATGCAAGAAGTTGATGGGCCAAACACCTTTTCGGTTAGTCTATGGCAAGGAGGCCATCATGCCTATGGAATATATTGTGCCTAGTCTACGGATTGCGGAAATCATAGATATGGTAGACTGTGGGGCTTTGGAGAAAAGGCTCACGTAGCTAACAGAACTGGACGAGGAAACGTTTTTGGCTGGATTCCATTTGCAAGTATAGAAGCAACGCGAGAAAGCGTGGCATGATCACATATTAAGGTGCACACCTTCAAGGAGAATGATATAGTATTGCTCTATGATAATAAGTTAGAGAAATTCCCTGGCAAACTCTGAATGCATTGGTTGGGACCCTATGTCATTAAGGAAGTTACCGATGGGGGCGCGGTTTAGCGTGCCAAACTCAATGGAGACCGCTTCCAGGGCCGAGTGAATGGCAGTTTCCTGAAGCTCTATATGGGCAGGCTAGCCATCTGACTAACCGTTCGAAGGACAATCTCACCACTCCAGCCAGTTGAAAGAGAGCACGGGACGGTAAAGCAGTCTGGGGGAAAGAGACGCGACTACCAGGATACGCACCGATCTGGCCCATCATCAAGATCGTGGTCGCACAGTACAAAGTACGCTGCTACATTGCTAAGAGGAAAGTTGACCGTTCATGTCACTATTCATGACAAGATGTCTGTATTAGGGAAAAAGGGAGTGGGCAGCGAGCAATTAAGAGAACGAGTATGAGCCAGATATGGAATGAGCTACAACATATTTTACAAGAGGATGCTAGAACAGACAGGAACCAATGCATTTGAAATTTGAATAGGTTATAAATCACCTAGTGGCATCCACCGGGTGACCTACACTTCTGAAACACATATGCTGGGTCTTGATATGGAGCTGTTCATTACCTTCGGATAAGGAGTAAGCCTGAGGGTGGTGATATGGCTGAGGGAGAAGAAGGACTCCCTAAGGAGTAGGGTGTTGACAGCTGGAGGTGTCCCACAGGCTGCAGCATCAATAGTAGGGGACGTATAAGAAAAGGGGCAACACGAAGTAGATTTGGTCCGGATGTCATCGCCCTGCCTGGGGGCAGGATGGTGAACTACAACAATACATAGAAAGGATGGAAAAATGGAGACTACGGGTCGAAACGAAGTTCATAAGTCATCTTTGAAAGACCTTGTGGATTGGGATCTCATGGATAGAAGCAACGGTCTTGCAAAATTGCAACACAAGCTATAGTAGATAGTGCAAAGACCAGATATGAAGGTTGGAAGTGGCTGTGGTGGTATAAGGAGGTCCCTTATGCAGCTCCCCCATTTGAGCTAAAATCCTGTGAGGGGGTGTTCTATGTTAACCGAGCACAGCAAAATGAGCATCATTGGTCGCTAGGAGTGGTAAAAACGCTGAATAAGGAGTCTGATGAGGCATGCCAAGAGACAACTAAGAAGCAATAGGATGACGAGCGCCACTCAGAGGGATGTGAACTGTGACAGCGCGTCGCGCACCACCAACGAGTGACTCGGGACAAGTCACGATGATTTTGTTGGGCAACTGTTGGGTAATGGAGGCCTCACATAACATTTTTGAGTCTGAGAGCCTTTGTAAACCTCCAAAATATGTAGAGTGCGAAATGTAAAAGACCGAGTCAAAGGGTTGTCCGCTCGAAAAATAATATAAAATAATAAGAAGTAAGTCAGTCTGCGGACCATATATAGGTATAAATAGAGCGTGGCTCTATGAGGGAAAATCAGTTCTTTTGGGTTTGATCTTGGATCTGAATTGTAATGGGTTTTTGAGGAGAACACTCTGTAAGTGTTTGTAAGTCTGAGTTCATTGTTTGGGTAGTGGATAGAGGCTCTGCAGCTGTGTGCGTAGACCCCTGCAACTGAGTGCATAGGGGGGATCTGGATCTATTGGTGATAAGTGGAAATAAAGATAAGTTTCTTCTACAAATTTTGTGTTACAATTTGAGCTATCACGAATTTGATTGTAAGAATGATTCATATAACTACTTAATCTAAGTGCATATGCTTATGTTATGATATGTGTGAATCTAAGTGTACTCTAATTACGCGAATTGGCCAAATCTATTACATGTTTTCTTAAATACCCTTCTAAGTAGATCTGAGCTACAATGCTTCATCAAATATGTTAGATGTGTAAATTGCGTGCTAATAGATAGTAAGAGGTATTAGGGATTTGCGCAAATACAACACAATGCAAAGTTGCAGAATGGGGTGTGAAACCTCCAAACCACATCTAGACATCCCAAGGGTGCAGAAACCTAGTTCCAGCACCCTCCCCTACTACCTCGGGTGAGACCTCAATCCACACTTTGTGGACTGTTGCTGAAAGGGACGGTAGCTGCAGGATTTTCTTGGCTAAATAATTCTTCCGAACCTAGGTCAGGCCCAAATAAGCCAACATGTGGTATTCCTGCAATACCCTGATTTACCACCTATGGTGAACCTTGAGGCATTTTCAAAGTATCACTTTCATCGTCGTTATCAGATGCTTCCAACACAGGACTGTATTCTACACTTGAGTCTAGATATCTTTTGAATGGTTTCCCACTTTGCGTAGCTCCCGTCAATTCTCGTCTAAATATCAATTCAATGGCATAACTCGTTTCTCACACAATAACATTTTAATCCAAGTTTTCGGGGACTTTAGATACTCACTAGTTGGTTCTTTGAAAATCTAGGATTCAACTTCTCTATAACTAGTAGACGTGTCAATCGTGAACTCAGTAATGAATCTACCCAAAATACTATCGATCCAATAATCAACAACACCAATGATCTTATTTTCTGAACCTTCAAGGTGCCTTACTAACTTTGTAGTCCACACAATAGGTTTATCAAACTTCAAAGTACCTTGGCCATCTGCTAATTCATACAAACATTCATACAATTCGAATGGAAAAGACCAAAATAAAATTTCATGTTCTTTTGTATACAGGTATCAGTTCAACCACTCTTCTTTCGAGAGGCGTGGATTCCTATTTTCTTGGGATTCAAAATTGTACAACTTCCGATCTATCCACTTTTTGATCTCCTTCTTAGTCGGTATCCATTTATGCCACATCACACATTCCTCTAATAGATCCTCATCCTGGCAACAAAACCATTTGTTGGCTTGCAAGGGCTTGGACCCAGGTTCAAAGTTAGCTACGCTAACCAAAAAAACCCTACACTACTGGAACTTTTGGTAACAACCCACGTAGCACAAGCTACAGTCTCAATCGAGACAGTATTGGGGGATGCTAGAACTAGGCTTCTACATCCAAAGGACTATGTTATGTGTTTCTTGTTGGTATTATGATACAAGTGTTGTCCTTGATGGCAACTCACTCACAGATCTATTCAGAAGTAACAAGGCATTGGTACAGAAGAATAGGAAGATGGAACTAAGCTCTACTGATAAGAATAAAGAAGTTGAAGGAAAAGGATGGTGCAAAGCAGTTTTAAGATGTGTATGCAGGTCCATTTAGTCAAAACAACGTATATACACTGGTTCACAGAACAAAAAGAGCATATATGTATACACACACTTTCACAAGAAGAAAAGCACGTATATGTTGGAAAATTAAGGAAATTTAAGAGTAAACAATACCAGGGGTCATACCATGGTATTAGCCCACAATATTGAGTAGAGTAATGACTATTTGATCCCATCCAAGAATACCACGAGTCCTAAATGGTTTTGGTCCAAGGTATTGAGAAAGGCCTAAAACTATATAAGGAGGAGAAGAAGATAAGGCCAGGGTGTGCAAGTGAAATGGTTTCTAAGGAATACTTCTATCTGAAGCATATTTTATGTTGTAGGGGCTATGTTTGTGATTTGATCTGAAATATTTTGTGCACCTTGAATTCAATGTTGGATCAGGATCATGAGACCTAAAATGACTTATCATTGAATGATCTGATTTTGGTTGGGCCAGATCTGATTGTGTACACTTGTTTTATTTTTTAAATGTCACGATCTCGGTTTGTTTGAAGTCCGAAATAGCAGCGAAGCTATGAATTAATATTTGGAGATCTATACGCGGGTTCGTCTCGGTAAAAGCACGTGTACACGTAGGTCCTACTCTTCCAAGCAACATATACAAAGAAAAAGCCTTTTCTTTAGATCTGATTGATCTATCTAATCAATTCTATTGTTTTACTACTGTCTGTCAATGAAGTCTTCTTAGATATGAATGTAAAACTGAATGCACAAGGACTTTCGTATCTCATTGATTGATTGTATATGTAAGAAGGGTGATCTCTTCTACTGCCTATGTAAAGATCTGTAAATTGATAGTAGATGTTTAGTGTATTGTTGGTTGGTACAAACTTGATTAAGAATTTTTATATTTTAGTAGTTTTGAAGGTATACCCAGGTTTGATTAAAGGAAGTTGCATATACACGTAGGTTAGGTTCAGTAAAGTAGCGTATACATTCTAATGCGTGATTTTTGAGGTTGCAGCTAGTTCTGAATGATGATGCAAGTTTCTAGGTTCATCACAGTATTTCAGTGATAGTGATCTGACTATTCAGATTAACTAATTATTGGTTGGTGTAGTTTGAAAGTTATGATGGGTCTAGTATGAACGTTTGATGAAACGAGGCCTTCATGTGTATTGTTACGTGGTCCCTGGAAGAAGAGAGAAGGTCATAGCCTTCTATAGGTCGACGCCTATGTACTAGTAAGCACATTAGCTAGTACAAGAGCTAGGTGGTTGTAGTTCCCTTCCAATAGAAGCTAGAAAACAAGAGAAGGTTGTAGCCTTTTGCAGGTGGGTGCCTGTGTACTGGTATGAGTCTGCACCAATACAAGATTGTAATCAAAATTTTCTTATTATGAAAAGAAGACAGAGATGACAGCAATAGGTGGTTTTTCTCCTGCATTGGGTTTCCACCTTAAATATTGGTGTTCATGTGTGTTTCTTATGTGTGATTGTTTATTATGGTTTTAGTACACTGTTTAACAGGTTAATGATGCACTAATTAAAGATCAACACATGATATACTGATTAAATCATAAGTTCTTTGGATACACTGGTTTATCTAATAATAGTAGTGTGTACATGCTAGTTCACTTCACAGAAGTAGCATATATAAATCTATTTGGGAAATGAAAAATTATTGAACTGATAACACTAATTCACCCCCCCTTAGTATTATTTCCAACAATTGGAATCAGAGCAGGTCCTTCAGAAGAAGCTTGACCGATTGAAGGAAGATCTTTCAAGATGAATAATCACGAGGGCATGGGATCTATAAGACCGCTAATCTTCAATGAGATCAACCTGGTATATTGGAAAATAAGAACCAGAGCCTATCTTCAATCGCTTGGAGCTGATGTTTGGGAAATTGTGGAAGGAGGATATCAATTTCCAACAGCAATACCTACAGACTGTACAGGTAAGAAGTTATACGAAACCAATGCCAAAGCTGTCAATATAGTATTGGGAAGTCTGTCAGAATTAGAATTTGTCAAATTCATGCAACTCAAGATAGCCAAATGGAATAAAATCATTCAGCGCTACGAAGGAGACTCTTAGGTAAAACTTTCTAAGCTTAAAACTCTCAAAATTTAGTATGAAACACTTAAGATGCATAGTGATGAGAGTGTTGCTAGTTAATTTTTATATATAGATGAGATTGTTAACTGTATGAATTATTTGGGTGAAGAGATAAATTAAGCTACTTTGGTTGAGAAAAATTTGAGACCTTTGTCTTCTAAATTTGAGTCAAAAGTGTCTGCCATAGAATAAAAACATGATCTTCAAACTATTACTATAACTCAACTCCATGGAATCCTAACTTCCTTTGAAATGAGCAAAGGAGGTCCATCAGATATGAGATAAGTTGCTTTTAAAGCTTTAGAAAAGGGAAAATAAAAGTAAGAGCACAATGAACCAAGATACATTTCAGAAGAAGAAGATGAGGTAAATTTTTTCAAGAAGCTTCAACAGGGTTCTGGAAGATTCAGAGGTAAGTTACCATTAAAATGATTTACTTGTGGTAGATTTGGCCATTATGTTGCCAAATGTCCTTAGAAAGATAAATATGAAAATGGAAATGAATATGCAAAAGGCAATAGAAAACAAGTTGCCAATAAAAGTAGTTACTATACGCATGAAGATAGTGATGGTTTATCCAATAGTGATGAAGATGAAATTGAACAAGATTATAGACTACTCATGGCTTATGACAATGATGATTTTTTGGATGCCTTAGAAGAGGAACACTTTCTTGAAGAAATCACAAAACTCAAAATATGCTTAGAAGAAAACAATATGGTCATAGATATGTTGACACACCAACTTACTGAAGGAGAAAAACACAATGAAATTATAGAATGTGAAATTGTGGGTCTGTTATCCAGGAATAGTGTCCACTTGGATGCTGTTATTCCCACTAAGATGGGTGGCTATCTTAGAAACAAACAATCAAAGTCTACTATTGTTTCCTTTTATGAAAATAGACGAGAGGAGAACCAAGAAGACCAACCTGAGTCTTTCATTTGATTTCCTCTCCTTCTTGATAGAGCTTCACCGCTTCTTCTTTGTCTGCCCAGCTTCAAAAGAACCTGTGGAATCACAGCAACATACTACTATCCAAGAAATAAGGATCTAAATTCATAAATAATAGAGGATCAGATGTGTATTAACCATATAAATGCATATATAAACAAGTACACAAGAATATGGAAGGAAACAAGAATAGCTTTATTAAGATGAAAGGTAGCAAGAGGATTACAACCATGTGCTCTGACCCAGCATCATCCTCTAGCTAGGAAGCCCTTCTTCACCTCAAGCAAAGCTTAGATCATCCAACGCTATGAATGTACACCAGAAAACCAACAACACTTCTCTATAAGATACAAAATTCCAGCCTCTTGGATCTCTGTGATGAGGGATCCATATATAGATGATTACAGAGAGGTGAGTCATCTTTTGGGATCTTGATTAGTGTCCTCTCTCTGATAGTTCCTGCTTCCACTTGGAGAATGATGATCTCTTACTCAT
>APFE030855126.1:27071-107723 GCA_000404065.3 Pinus taeda | reverse complement strand
CAATAAAGTTTCTTCAAGTTTTCTTCCCAATTTTCCCCAGTCATTGCTTACCAGTACCTCTTTATTTTTGTCAAGCTTGAGGAGGATAACATATGCTTGTTCTATAATCCACCCTTCGGGCAAACCTGTCGCTATATTTTAGTGAGTCTAGCGACAGTGAAACTCGTTCTCGTCCATTTGGATGAGTTTGTCGTTATTAGCTTTTAATGAGTTTAACGACAAAGATAACTCGGTTCCTTTCAATTTTAGAGAGTTTGAAAGAAATGGAAAGGAGACTCCAATGATTAGTTTTTTTCATATAATCCCTTGAGTCCGAAAAAGCGTAAAATAATACAAAAGGGATGAATTTTCGATAGTTTTAATGAGCCGAACAAGACAAGCGCTCAATCGTTTTGTGTAATAATCCCTCAGGTCCAAAAAGATTAAAATCTAGAGGAGGGATAACACTTCCAATGCCTTTAACAAGCTGGAGAGGCCAATCGCTCAGCAATCTTTTCATATTTTATGAGTCAGGCGAAAAGAGCTTAAAGAAGACTCGTTTTCGAGGCACGAGTGATGGTTTCAGGTAGCCGCTGATTCCAGGTAAGATTTGGAATTTTCCAATCACAGCAGTGTCACAAGGATGACTAACAGAATCACTCTTCGCAGATGTTCCTCGAAGGGGTAAACAATCATATGGGGGTGAACGATCGGCTAAAAATAGAGTGGAGGTGATGGCGAGAACACGACCAAGGCTCAAAAGTTGGCGATAAGGCATTCACAATGGTTATTTACCAGTTCATTTTTTTAATGAGCTTAAATGCTGGGGGAAACATTTGTTCATGACTTATGTTTATTTTTTAACGAGCTTGAACTATGCGCTAAAACTGCTCGTGGAGGGTTTATTTTTTAACGAGCTTGAACTCTACGACAACATTGCTCGCGATGATGGTCATTGAGTTTTTGATTCACCCTTAGCATTTCTTTCTTTCAAAGATTATACTACCTGTTCATTTGCTTCATCAAACCGATTAGAAATGAAAACACATGCTTGATAAATGAGTTAAAAACACTAATATTTTACTTGAATTACGTGCATAGTAAATTAAAAGTGAATTTTACCTCTCATTTTGCCATTTCATTTGAATTTGGTTTGTTGGAGCTCTAGGGGTGCTTTTCCCCCCTGATGTTCACCAACGGATTCCGGGAGATTCTGTGGACAATTCTTGACGCCGTTCGGATCAGGTAGGAGCTAAACTTGTCCTCTTTCATTACATGCCTTTCATTTTGGATTCTGAGCTTCTTTCCTTGTCCTGCTGAGCCCCTGGGGTTTGAAGAACTCACCCTAGGACCATCGCACCCTTCCTTAGTTGAAAGGTGCAATGCATACTGATCTTTCCACTGACTAGTCAGTATGCATCGCTCCTAGTACACTTGCTAGGGTGCGATGGACGCAGGGAGGAAATTTTTTGCATAGTTTCCTCATGAATTTTTGCCTGTTTTTTACCAAATGAAGATCCTGACTCTTCCCTTGTTTGTTTTTCAGAGATTCATCGGAGCAAAATGGTTGTTACATGGCGAGAACACGAGCATGAAGAAGAGGACGCTGTTGTTTTACATGATTCGGACACAGTAGCTACATTATGGAACTGTGGCCTACTGAAGTTTTTTCATATCTCTAGCATGAGGCAACAAATCAGTTTGTTGCAATATTTCCTCAATGCCTAGGATCTTATCAACAAGGTATTCCAGATTAGGGGCAAATCGATCCCCTTGACAATGGTGGACATCTATTTTCTGACCGGTTTATCGAGGCATGGTGCCCCTCTCTAATTATCAGGCTCCGCCCGTGGGGGTGATTCCGCGAGGGAGTACATTCACCGGCATTGCAGAGAGGGATCTCATCCAAGTACGCACGGCAAGATCAATATCCGAGATTTCACTGACCGGCCCTTGCGGACCATTCTATTTACTTTTGCTAGACTGGCTGGTAGTTCTGTTGTTCATATAGCCAACAGATATTACATGCAGTATGCTTTGGAATGCCTTGAACTAAAGGTGTTCAATTGGTGTGATGCAGTACTTTCTATGATGAAAGAAAAATTGACCAAGGTGAAAAGTGGCAAATCCAAGAACTTTGGTTATGGTTCTATTTTGACCGCTTTTGCCTTGGAGAGAATCCCACTGATGCATCCACAGTACATTTCACTTGGCCTACCTCCACCGACTAAACCACGGATGCAGAGATGGGTCGATCTCATGTCTTGGCACACTAGTCAGCCCCAGATTTCTTTTTCTGACACCTACTTTGAGTGGTGTGACAGTCAGGAGATGGTTTATGCCAGGTTCCCATATGCTGGTATGGATTTCCGAGGTGATCTGGATTTGGTGCTGCCGGTTGGTGAGCACTGGGGTGCCATGGGTAATTCTTCTGATCATATCTCTGTACATTGTTCTATATAATGTTCTTATATTCTTATGATCAAGACTAATCAAAACTCATGTGCTCATGCAGATGTTGGACCAGTTCGACCAGCAGTACGCCGCAAAGACCCAGTGGCTGCTCCAGCAAGAGAGGCTGTTGGGAGGGCCATCCTTCGCGACCTTGATGTGGTCGAGACTCTTTCGGCACTACAGGACTAGATCGAGGGCCTTACCCTTGGAATCTCGGATGTGAGGACCAATGAGCTACCTCTGTGGTTGCAGCGACATACTACTGGAGTGCCGAGTTGATGGACTAGGCTCTTACGCATGATTTCATAGGCGGTGACTTGTTATCACCAGCATCATTAGACTAGGGTGCCCCCTAGCATTTTGAGTTTTGGGTCATTTGACGAATTTTGTCTTGGTTACAGAACATTATGTACAGACTATAAACAGTTATGAAATATATTTTTGATTTTTGGAGCTTTATTTTGGTTCAGTTACATAATCCTACTGCATATATTGATGTGATGCTTCTTTTTATAAATGTCACAAATGTCTATATAACACATAATTTGCCAATGAGTCTGTTAATGTGTTTAAAATTCTGGAAATATGTTGATATTGGATGAAATCGAACTGTATTTCCAAAATTTTTACCCTTAGGAACATGCGATAGATAGCTGGATTTCGTACAACATAGATGCCGGTGAGTTGTAGAATGACGAGTTGTGAGTCTAGCCTGACGACAAGTCGGCATATTCCATGTGTGATGGCATTAGAAAGGAGTTCTATCAATGCGTTGTACTCAGCGATATTGTTCGTAGACCGACCAATGCACACTCCTCTGAAACTTACTTACTCGCCGCTGGGATTAAAAATGGCCCATGCTGTAGAAGACAGGTTCCGCGAACTACGACTTTCTCCGTCGGCATATCCAACGAACGATTATAGTAGGTTCGACATCTGCAAAGAATGCAAAAAGTGGATTACTTAACCAAATTAAATGCTCTTGGCGAAAACAAAAATGTAACAAAAGCACGAGGATTACTATGCGAAATCAACCATAGTAACACTTGAGGTACAACCCGTTGCGAGGTTGCACCAGTGGAATCCCATCATAGTCCATCAACTTGTAGGCTCCTTTTGCTATTATTTATTTAACAATATAGGGACCCATCCATAATGATTTGAATTTCCCTACTCCCAATTTATCAGATTCCTGGTCGTAAAGGAAAACCAGGTCATCTTCTAAGAAGACGCAAGGTTTGACATTCTTGTCGATCTGTGCTTTGACTCACTTCTTATGAGCCTCATTAGCCGAAGCTGCATCTCGACGGGTTTCATCCAAATGGATTAGTTCCAAGAAATGAGCCTCTTCTTCTGAGGTTACAGGGAGAAGGTCGACTACAAGTTTGAGGGACGAGATTTCACATTGAACTGGTAAGAATGCTTCGAGACCGTACACCAATTGAAAAGGTGTGAATCTGGTTGCATTTCTTACCGATGTTCGGTATGCCCACAAGGCCGAGTACAGGATTAGGTGCCAATCTCGTTTGTGTACTCTGATCATCCTTTACAGCATGCGCTTTAGCACTTTGTTGATTGCTTCAACTTGTCCATTAGCTTGCGGATAGTACGGAGTAGAGCTGTCGTGGGACAGTCCTAATTTGGCAGCCAAATCAATCATCATGTGATTGCAAAAATGCAATACATGATCTGTGACTATGGCCTGTGGAACGCCGAATCTAGAGACTATGTGATTGAAAAAGAAAAGGGCAGCCGTTTTGCTGCTGTTGTTTAATGTAGGCATCGCCTCGGCCCATTTGGTAAAATAGTCCACCGCGACTATTATGTACCCATGCCCCCCGATCGAGGTGGGGTTACATGTCATGAAATCTATGCCCCATTTTGCGAATGGCCCAACAGCTACTACTGGTTGCAGCGGTGCGGGTGGTCTTCTGGTTTTGCTATCAAAAATTTGTCAAGCATGACAACTTCTAACTGCGGTTATGCAATCTTTGAACATTGTTGGCCAGAAGTATCCTGCTCGTAAAAAATTTTGCACTGTAGCATAACTGGATTGATGCACCCCACATGCACCTGAATGGCAGTCATTCATGACTTTCTCGGCCTCCTCAAGGGTGAGGCACCTCCGCAGAACTGTATCGATACCATGACGGTAAAGAGTATCACCGATGATCACATAGTCTTTTGCTTGGTATCAAATACGTCGTTGTTTGGAGCGCGAGGTATTAGACCTATATGTTTGTGTTTGGAGATAAATGATTATATCTCCGTACCATAGATCGCTTGAAGATATCATAAACAAATTTTCATCGACGATTGCTTCTTCGAATGTTGCATCGTTGGACGACGATGGGAGATCGCATAGTAACTCCGCGAATACCAGGGCTTTCTTTGATTTGGATTTTTGAATTCCAAATCAAACTCTTGTAGAATTGCTATCCATTTTGAATATTTTCCACCAAGCAATTGTCGTGACAATATATAGGTCATGGGGTTGCAATCTGATAAAATGGTAGTTTTCCTGAAGAGGACATAGTGTCGAAATATCTGTATCGCTTGAACAGCTGCGAGGGCGAGCTTTTCAACGTAGGAGTATTTAATTTCCGTATCATTTAAGTTTCAGCTTAAATAATATATAGGATGTTCAATTCCATTGTCTTCTTGAACTAAAACCATTGCTATGGTGGTATCTGCTGCAGTTAGATACAGGTTAAAGTCCTTTTGATAATCTGGGGCATACATTAATGATGCTTGTATTAGAGATTTCTTTAAAGCATCAAAGGAGGCTTGCACGACCTGGTCCCAAACAAAGGGTACTTCCTTTTTCAAAATACGAGTATAACCTTTAGCTAGTTCGGCGTAATTTGGAATGAACCTCCTGAGGAAATTTGTTTTCCCTTGGAGTTTTTGAATCTGAAGCAAGCTTGAAGGTGGAGGAAAATCGATGATTGCCTGAACCTTGCAAGGGTTGAGACGAATCCCATCCTTTGATACGACGAAGCCAAGTAAACGACCAGAACTAACACAAAACACACATTTGTGCAGATTGAGTCGTATCTTGTAGTGTCGGCAACGTAGAAATATTGCTCTCAAATGGCACAGATGATCGGTCCGCTTTCGTGAATGAGCTGGGAGATCATCGAGATAAGGTTGAATGATGTTTTTGATGTCATGGAAATCATAGTTCATTGCTCTCTGAAAATTTGCCCCTGTGTTCTTCAAACTAAAGGGTAGCTTGCGATATGCGAATGTGCCCCATGGACAAATGAATGCAGTCTTTGACTGGTCCTGTGGGCGGATATTTATTTGATTATACCTGGAAAATCCATCCATAAATGAAAAGACTTCGCATCTGATGCATTCATCAATTATTTGGTCGATAAAGGGTGTAGGGTAGTTGTCTTTCGGATAAGCTTGATTTATATCCCCATAATCGACGCACACTCTAATCGTTCCTTGTTTTTTCATCACAGGAACAATATTCGATACCCATTCGGTTAGAGGAACGGGGTAAATGAAACCAGCATGGAGGAGTTTTTCAACTTCCGCCTTGATGGCAACGACTTTCTTGGGGTGCACCTTCCTTAGCCGCTATTGTACCGGTTTGACATCTGGATACATCTTAATTTCGTGTTCAACTATGATTGAGTCGATACCTAGAATTTCGTCATATGACCAAGAAAATACATCTCTAAAATCGCGAAAGAGAGTGGTATATATTTCCAATTCGGAAGAAGAACAAGATTTGCCAACATGAATATTCTCTACAACATCTGTTTTGGTCGAGATATTTATGGCAGTAGTCTGTTCGATATTAGATAGGTTTCTCTCAGAATCCACCGTGTTTACAGTATTCGTCAGAAAAACAAATACAAAGGATGGTGTAGGTCACCGGAATTATCTTCTTTCCAATTCAGAAGATGGGAATGATGGTGGTATCTTCCCATGGTGCCCCATCAATCATCATCGATTGAATGATTCCTTCGTCTGTAGAGTATACTTGCGACCAAGGATCTGAGGGGGTGCCATATTCCTTAGACCTATCTATCCAAACGCTCGAGGAGCGTTGATGCGGGTTTGCCTCCCATGCTGAGAACATTGATTGCTATAATATTTCCAGTGGGGTTAGAGGCAAAACCTACGAATGATCCATTTTAACATCGTTTTCTGACATCTTTTGAATGGAAGATATCATATTGCAGGTTCCTACATTTGCCACTTCCGCCAAATTCATAGGAGGTGGTAGGGTAAAAGTTCCCATTAATGTAGGGTCTTTTAGTAGGCCTACTCTGATATCATGAAGCATGCTAGGGCTTCCATGGAACATCGGGATGCTTCCCGTAACTTGCGAACTGTTGGGGAGAAAAGTTTGTTGGTCGATGATTGTAATTCCTCCTTGGGAAGGAAATGCAATTTTCCTAAAGTAGGTCGACACAACAGCTACCATGGCATATATCCAGGGTCTTCCCAGTAGGATGTTGTAATCGAGGTTTCCGTCGACGACTTCAACATCAATTTCTACTGTTTTCCCCCCAGTTTGACTTGCAAGTTACTTAATATTCCATATGGGGGTGTATGTTCATCCATCAAATGCTTTTAATGTCGTCGACGATTGCGACAAGGATGGAGACCCTAGAGTTTTCTAGCAACTCATCGACATGATACATGTGGATGCCCCCTCATCAATAATTGTTCTATGAACAGTTTTGTTGAGGGCTTTCACTTTAATGAGGAAAGTTAGTTAAGCTGGTAACTGAGGGTCGTATACTTTGTGATTAAAAGATACAAGATTGGAATCCTTTGGGTCAATCCCACCTATCGCTGATAATAAAGCCTGCTTTTGGGAGGGGCAATTTTGCGTTACCTCAAGAGTCGACATCACAAAGGGCGATTGGGCTAAATCCTCCACTATATTATAGTGTTGTGCTGCTCTGGAACAAGGATTAAACATTGATTTGTGTACTACTCCCTTTGGCAGTTTTATTGTTAATTCAGGAATGATGGGTGGCACAACTTGGGTCAAAGTTGTTGTTGAACTACTAGGTTGATCATTATCCTTGTTGTTCAACATATGTGGATTCCCGTAATCTTTACTCCTTGTGGATATCAGAGCATCATTCAGTTGCTTTGAAACTGACAACATTAGCACTTGGGACGGGGAAGCATTTTCGCTAGCAACCAGATTTGTTCCTGGGTTTGGAAATGGATCAGTCAATACAGCTGAGGTTTTTGAAATTTTGAAGGATTTTCTAAGTTCATCTTTATATGGACACTCTCTAGTCCAATGATCCTCGTCACATATATGACATGGAGTTTTTGGTTTCCTATCCCCAGAAGGGTTTGTAGAAGATTTTCTAGGAGATGAGTCCTCCTAGTTTTTCTTCTTCCCTTGTTTTTTCTTCTTGCTTCCCAGTTGCTTGGGTTATTTGTCTTTGTCTGTTGACATGGAATTTACTTCCGAGGCTAGAAGTTCCTCATTTGCATTTTGACTCGAAACCGTGTGGGCCTTTTTCGACACGTAGCCTTTATGGTTTTAGTGCTTGTCGTACCTATCACGCCATCGCCATCATGAGAGTCTTTGCTTGATTTAGGAGGCATAGGAACGAAAAATTATGGTCTAGGAGCATCAAGGATTTTATCGTAGAGCATGCCAAACTGAGTATAAATCAAGTCTAGATATTGTGCACGAGCAATAACTTGCTCTTCAGTGACGACTCCTCCCTTTGCCACATCTTTTGTAATAGCAGGTAACAGTGACTTAATAAACCATTCAACCAATAGTTGATGAAGAACATACATTTTTACCATTCTACAACGACATCGCCATTCATGAATATGATCGGATATGTGAGTGGTTGTCCTTTGTTTGAAATTGGTAAGTAGCTCAGTTCTTGTTTCGTACCTTATGGGTAACTGAAAATGGGTTAAAAAGGTTGTGGCTAGGGTACTGAAGTTATCAAACGAAGCTCTAGGCAATTCAATATACCACTTTGCTACCGGACCGGTTAGGGTTTGCTGAAAGAGGTGAAGCCTGATCGAATCATCATTGAGAGTGTTCGATGAACGCCATAAATGAAAGGTCATCACATGATTCGATGGGTCTTCACCCGGATTTCCATTAAATTTAGGAATATCAGACGGAAGTTTATGCGGAATCGCCAGCCATCAAGGGGTGTAGGCAATTGGATTGCTCATTATTCGATTTAGATCTGGTAACTCTAAAGTTGCCACAAAAGGAAACTATTGATTCGGGCTTGGTTGAGCATACCCAGGATAAGATGGAATTGCTTGAGCAGTTGGTCTTTGCATACCAGCATAATGCATTTGATGTTGGTAACTTTGGTAAGGTTTATGGTCATAACCATTATGATATGGTTGATATGGTTGCCCATTACTTGCAAAGACTTGTTGCTCATATCCTTGGTAATCTTGTTGGAATTGCAGTTGTTGGTATTGCACCAGCCATGGTTGTGAAGTCATGGGTTGTTGTCTAGTACTGACTGTTTGACCAAGATGGGGGTTGGCGTTCCTCGTTTGAACCTGTGCCATTCCACTAGTTGATGATTGTGGTTGTGTTGTAGGTACAAGAGATTGTTGCATTATAACCTGTGAAACTTGAGGTTGGCATACAACTGGCAATGCTTGTACTTGCGATACTGCCACAATAGCTGGCGTAGTGGGGATGTTTGTCATAGGTAAACTTTGTTGCATTGAGCATACAACTCTTGGTTGTTGAGGCAAGATTGGCACCTAACCGCTAGTTGTGATTCTAGCATAACCCAAATTTTGTTGTGAACTCACACATGGTTGTCCTTCCGAGGAAGGAAATGAAAGGGTATATGGCCCTCCATACGATGGTAATCCAGTACTCAAAGGAATGATTTGCCTTTGGGGACCAGTTTGCCCAAATTGACCCTGTGAAGGATCAATTTATTGAGACTCAATGTAAGAGATTCCAGATATAATTCCAGATGAACAAACGAGAACAGTCCATACTGTTGAAACAACCCCTAGATGGACTCCATCTAGCGATTGAGAGTTATTTGGGAGAAACGACATGTCGAAGAACATTGTCAGAGTAGCAAAAGGAGCTTCTGTTGCTGTGTGAGGTAACACAGTCCTTGATGTCGATGGTTGTTCAAAAATATTAAGCCTATCCAAAAGATTCCCTAGCGATTCTTCAGGAACTTCCAATGGCGGGTGAATATCTTCTGATGAAGAAGGACACAGGGCGATCCCAGCTCCAAATTGCATTGGAGTGTTAGATGGAGGATCTTACACAATATCTTCTATGGCAATCAATCCAGGAGGAAGAGGCAGATCGTCAGGTCCGTAAAATATTTCTGGTGCCGGAGAAGATATAAGTTCTGCAACAGCAGACAGTTGGGGAGTAACACCTTCCTAATCAGCTGTAGATGGAGTTGGTTTAGGAACAGAAGTGTTTACTATCACACTAGGATCAGTTGTAATGTCCTTTTGTTGGTGCGGAATTTCACCTATAGAGGTAGGGATACTAGAAATGTTCGGAGTAACCGAAGTCTCTGAGGATGTCGGAGTAATGGCTCTAACTAACCTAGGGGACTTTGACCCGGTCAAACGAGTTTGCTTTCTCCGGGATGGTTTTGCTTCCGGAGTCAACGACGGTTGACTCGTAAGTCTCCGTGAACGACGGGGTTTTGATTGACTTTCTTCCATGATTGCAGATTACTTGATCAACTCAAAATGAAAGGGAAAAATGTTTTCAAATTAAATGAATTTTAGATGCTTTGACACAACTTGTTTTTCCAATTTTAAAGAGTCGAGAAAAAACAAAAGATGACTCTAGTCGCTTTCAATTTTTAGTGAGCCTGAAGTGACAAGTGCTCAGATGGACCTTTTTCTTTAAGAGAGTCTGAAAAGGAGAAAAATGGACTACTCTGGAAATCTAGGCAAAGGGGATTACCAAACTGATCAAAAAACTGTAGAATACTTTTTACGGTATGGCAGTCAATCTTCCCGAATGCTCTGTTCAATGCATTTCGATCGATATGGCGGCAGACACGACTTCCTAAGGATAAAAGATGTAGCCTATTGTGGTCTCCCAATATATACTTGACGGTACGTGGGAGCACAAGTCCGTACTGGCACTTGCCATCTCAGAGTGGAGGAATCACCCAACCAACAATGAAAACAACAGTTACCAGGTTTTACGACGCTGGAATACGTCTCTAGCCTAGACCTCTAGATGTTGTGCGTCAGGTTCCAAAGCATTGTTAGATTCATTAAAATTATTTTAAGTTGATCTTGCTTAAAAATTTGCCTTTTAGGTTCACCGCGTGATGTGTATACAATTCCTAAAATGAAGTCTAAGATGATAAACCGTTGTTTAATCTTCTTTAGGCAATGAAAATCATAGCTACTAAGGAAAGAAAGTTGAGAATCTTTCAACAAAGAGCACAAAGCACACATTAAATGCACCGTCCTAAATCAAACCAAGCAGTCTAAATGCAAATGCACAAGCATGTATTTGTTTTCAGCCTTCTTAATGTATGAATGATGATAAGAAAGCAAAGTGAAAAATATGAATTATTTTCAAAGCGACAATACTCAACAAATTTCTTTTCAAAATTAAGTGAAGGTAAGGGAGACACTTTGCGATTTTGAAATGAAAAATGCTTTTCGACACTTTAAAAACTACTAATTCAAATCATATACAAGAGTAACTGTATAATCAACTATCAAGAACAATGGGATTGTCTTCTATGACTGAAAACGACAACTATGACACTTTGAGATCAAGAAATGACAGTTCGACTATGCTACTTCTTTGCAAAAGAGAACTAAAAATGGCGCACAATACATAAAAACACTTACAGTTCTTTGCACAATAGAGGCGGAATGATGTAAGAGAAGGGGGTTTTCACAGAGATACACTGACCACAGACAACAAAACTCCTGAATAGGAACGAAAATAGTGAGGAAAAACCAAATTCTGAAGGTAAAGTTAACCTTCCCTGACCATCACACCTGTCACACAGTGAATTCAGTATGCAGCGCACCTACTGCACTCGAGAAGTGCGATGCATATAGACTTCCTTGAAGGTAGGGTGTGATGGTACTAGTGTGAGACTTTAAACAAGTTTTTACTCACAATTTGCAATTCAGTTCAGGGATTTAGCCCGAGTAGGTGATGTTCAGTAGATGTAAATCACAGGGTTGATCTAAGGAGGTTACTAGAGCCACCACTTAGGGCAATTAGAATGTATGCAGATCGATTGTTTAATTCATAAACAAAACTTGGAGATAGACTGAAGTAGCATTGATCTACTTTGCATTTCTATAACAAATGCAGTTCAAAGGCTAGCTAGCTTGGCTTCAGGCTCCGTCTGTAAGTTTATAAAAGAGGCAAAGATAGGCTAACAAACAATCTAGTCGCTCCCCAGTGGAGTCGCCATTTTGTTACCAAGAATAGTGTCCACTCGGATGCTGCTATTCCCACTAAGACTGGTAGCTATCTTAGAAACAAACAAGTAAAGTCTATTTTCGTTTTCCTTTATGAAAATAGATAAGAGTAGAACAAAGGAGACCAACCTTAGTCTTGCGCTTGATTTCCTTGTTTGATTCCTCTCCTTCCTGATAGAGCTTTGCTGCTTCTTCTTCGTTTGCCTAGCTTCAAAGAGCACCTATGGAATCACAGCAACATACTACTATCGAAGAACAAATATCTATATTCATAAATAACACAGGACCAGATATGTGTTAACCGTACAAATGCATATATAAGAAAACATACAAGAATATGGAGGAAAACTTGAATAGCTTTATTAAGATCAAAAGTAGCAAGAGGATTACAACCATATGTTCTAACCCAACATCATCCTCCAGAAAGAAAGCCCTTCTTCACCTCAAGTAAAACTTAGATCACCCAACACTATGAAGTTACACCAAAAAACCAACAACACTTCTCTACAAGATACAAGATTCCAGCCCTCTGGATCTCTGTGATGAGGGATCCATATATAGATGATTGTAGGGGGATGAGTCAGCTTCTGGGATTTTGATTAGTGTCCTCTCTCTGATAGTTCTTGATTCCACTTGGGGATTGATGATCTCTTACTCATCCCTGGTTGAAATCAAAGAGGCAATTGTCAGAGGGGAAGTTTCTGGAAGATTCTATGATCTTCCACCTCGCAAATTGTCCCTGCCATTTTTCCATTCCCGACCATCACACCCTATAGAGGGGCCATTCAGTATGCATCACACCCTTTACACTGGGAAGGTGATATGCATCACACCCTCTACACTGGGTATTCAGTATGGTCTAGTTTTGACCATTTATGAGTAGTCTTTAGTGGAGAACTTCTGAAGGATGATGTAATCAGCTGACCTTGTTCCTTTAGGCAGTGAAGAAACACTTTTAGGGACTTAGGAGCCCTCAATTTATGGACATTTATGATTGGGGTTGAAGTGCCCAAAAATGTCTATAACACTATACACCTTTTTTTCTTAATTTGGGCTAAAAAGGTATCTGTTTAGCAAAAACAACTAAGTGTTGTCTTATATTCATGAGACGTCCCCTTAGTTTTAATAAAAATGCAAGCCAACCCCTACTATGAAATGATTATAGTAAATGGATTTGGGAATGGGATAAGTAAACATATTGGGAAAGAACATTCCTCTATTTATTTTTTATAATCTTCCCTCATCATGTCATATTGGATGTATGAAAAGTGCAGTTTTAACAATTTTCACTATGATGGACAATCGGTGTAAAATGCAAGGCATAAACATACATATGTAGGCAGATATTCTTTGATCATATTTGAATGAATAATTTATTAACACTTATGCTCAATTTGTAAGTCTAACAGTCAAAATTAAAAACTATTGACTTAAGTTATTGGATTCATTTGTCAAGATTTGTCCAAACGTACAAAATTGGGCTTAAAAAGATGCTCATCGAAGATTGTACAAACATCATTAATTTGAAATAAGCATATGGGTCTAAAGATATATGTCTTTATCACAAAAAAATCTTTCACATTCCTCAAATTCTATATCAGTTTCTTGCAATTGATTTGACAAAATGACAAGTTCTCACTTTTTAAACCAATTTTACCCAACTTAGAAAAATGTCTACCATACCCTCATTCTTACTTCTTCCTAGGTGATTTTAGTTGGAAATGGTGTGTTATATTATTTTCTGCCTCATTATACATCTGGTTTTTCATTTTGGGTAGAAAATATTCATGTTGAGCAAAAACACCTCAGGGTTGTCCTGCATTTATGAGATGTCCCCTTAGTTTATTAAAAATGAAATCCAACCTCTATTATGCAATGCTTATACTAAATACCTAGATGTGGGTGAAGGTGGTGAAATGGGGATACAATGCCACATCCTCGCCCCATTTAATGACCTTGAGTAAGGGGAGATACATAGTGCAAGGATAGTACATTCCAACCCCATGGTCGTTTACTTCCTCATCCTTGTCTCGTATTATTGATTAAATGGAAGTTCATGATGCATGTTGAGGATGCACGATGAAGATGGAAGTTCAAGATTCACACCAAGGATGATAACAAACTGCGGTTTCAGACATTTATATGAAGAATAAAATGCACAATATAAAATTTATATCTAATAAATTGTATGTTAAAAATTGTTATATAATAAGATTTATAATCAACATTCAATCTATGAAGAGTTCACTTTTGACAATTTTTACTATGATGGACATTTGGTGTAAAATGAAAGCCATAAACATATAAATGCATGTATATATTGTGTGATCATATTTGAATGAATCATTTATTTACAATTTGTAAATCTCTTAGTCGAAATAGTAAACTAATTACTTAGGTTCTTGAATTGTTCTATCAAGAACATAATGCAATTGTACAAACCTCAGCTTAGAAAAATTCCTACTGAAGACTCTAGAAATATCATTAATTGGAAATAATCATATGGTGTTGAAGATATATGTATTTATGACAAAATATTCTTTCAAATTCCTCAAATTTTGTGTTTGTTTCTTGTAGTTCGTTCGACAAAATGATAAATTTTTAGTTTTTAACCTAGTTTTACCCAACTCAGAAAAATATCTTCCATACCATCATTCCTCCTTATTTATGAGTGATTTCAGCTGGAAATGGTGTGTTCTCATATTTTCCACCTCACTATACACCTAGTTTTTCAATCTAGGCTAAAAATGAATATGTTGAGCAAAAACACTCAAGGGTTGTCTTGTATTCATGAGATGTGCCATTATTTTAAGAAAAATGCAAGCCAACCATTTTTATGAAATGATTACAGTAAATGTATTTGGGAATGGGATAGGTATACATATTGCGAAATAACATTCCTTTGTTGGATTTTTATAACCTTCCCTCATCTACTCATAGTGGATATATGAGAAGTTCACTTTTAACAATTTTTACTATGATCGACATTTGGTTTAAAATGCAAGCCATGAACATGCAAATGCACATAAAGATTGCATGATCATATTGAATGATTATTTTACACTAGTGCAAAATTTGTAATTATCTTGATAAAAAATCAAAACTAATGACTTAATTTTTTGAATTGTTATGTCAAGAAGAGAGTGCAAATATATAGAACTGGGTTGATAAAAATGCCCATCGAAGACTGTATAAATGTCATTAATTAGAAATAATACTATGGGGATGAATATAGATGAATTTTTGACATAAAACTCTTTCACATTATTCTAAATGTCTGTCATTTTCTTGAAATGGAATTGAAAAAATGGAAATTTCTCAGTTTATAAACCACTTCTTAACAACTCAGGAAAATTCCTGCCATACCCTCGTTATTCCTTCTTTCTGAGTGATTTTAGTTGCAAATGGTGTGTTATACTATTTTCCACCTCACTATACACCTGATTTGAATGAATTATTTATTTAAACTTGTGCAGAAATTGTAAGTCTCTTGGTCAAAATTCAAAGCTAATGACTTAAGTTCTTGAATTGTTCAGTTAAGAACAAAGTGAAAATGTAAAAAAGTGAGCTTAGAAAAATGTCTTTTGAAGACTATACAAAAGTCATTAATTGGAAATAAGGATATGGGGTTGAATAAAATTTATTAGTAACAAAAACCTCTTTCAGATTCCTCAAATTTTGTCTCAGATTCCTGCAATTGATTTTATAAAATGTCAATTTCTCGGTTTTTAAACCAATTTTACCCATCTCAGAAAAATGCCCACCATACCCTCATTCTTGTTTCTCTCTAAGTGATTTTAGTTGGAAATTGTGTTTTCTACTATTTTCCACCTCACTATTCACATGGTTTTCAATTTGGGCTAAAAAGGTGCTTGTTGAGCAAAAACACCTAAGAGTTGTCTTGTAGTCATGTGATGTCCCCTTAGTTTAATAAAAATGCAATCCAATGCCTATTATGAAATGATTATAGTAAATGTATTTTGGAATGGGATAGTTGTGCATTGGGAAAGAACATTCCTTTGTTGTTTTTTCATAACTTTCCCTCATATGCTCACAGTGGATTTATGAAAATGGCACTTTTAACAATTTCTACTATAATGGACATTTGGTGTAAAAATTAAGCCATAAACATACAAATGCATAGATAGATTGTGCAATAATATTTGAATGAATTGTTTATTTACATGTGTGACCAATGTTTAAGTCTCTTGGTCAAAATTTAAAACTAATGACTTAATTTCTTGAATTCTTCTGTCAAGAACATAGTGCAAATATATAAACTGGGCTTAGAAAAATGCCTCTTGAATATTGTGCATGTGTAATTAATTAGAAATAAGCCTATGGGACTAAATACATATGTATTTGTGATAAAAACAACTTTCACATTTGTCAGGCTAGGAAGGTAACCTTGAATGAACTTGTTTATTGCATTACCCATATCATGAATTTATACATGAGTGGAGAGACTCTTGGGATTCCAATTCCAAGGTATCTTGGCTTGTTGAAATGCATAATGGATCATATTTACAATATTTACAATAATCCTTTCAGATTAGGTGTCAACATTCCCCCTTGGTATCAGAGCCAACTCCTAAAACTAGTTGTTTCGTTGTAACTCCTATCGTTGTCTGCCATTATTCTTTGTCCTCTGCCCTCTCCTTTGACAAAAAATATTTCTTGATTCCTTGTCTGCCATTTCATTTCAGATTCCTCCTTCCTCTTTTCAACTCCCTATGGTTAATAAAACTCATACCAAATTCAGTGTAACTTTAACTAGTTCCCAGACTGTCATGCACTGGAGTCCCATATAGTGGGAACAAAATTAGGAAATTGTCACACACATTGACTGAATGATGACTTCTTGGAGTGCATACAACCTTTGGCTTTTCTCACACCAGAGCCAACCATCACCTCTTGGGCAAAAACACCCTTTTTTTCCTCCTTCGCTCAAATTGTTTAGCCCTAAGATTTCTTCTCCAAGATAGATAGTTAGAGTTTCAAATGAATAGATTACATCCCTAAGAATTTATTGTCCAGTCCCATGTCGATCAATTTTAAGATGTAGAAAGTAATGTATGCAGAAGAATATATGAGGATTTAATCCACATCGCAGAGATCTGAGGAAATTACATCGGAGATATTCTCATCCACTGCTGTGAGCTAAATCCTAAGCTCTCTTGGTGGTATCTCTATATTGAATGGTGTGTATGGCTACCCCAGAGGGTGAATTCTTTAAAATTCATTGAGAATTGTGGTGAACGATGTCTAAATTGAATGTTGTTGTGCTGCAGTGAGTTTTTTAATGGCCCATCTCTACAAATTCATTGGAAGTCATTGAAATGGTATATGCATTGAAGGTTTTATGGAATACAAAAATCATTGAGTGGAATATTGTGGTCAGAGTGGATTCTGTATACGATACATGCTGCCTGTGCATTAAATTTTTTAAACACTGACTTTTGAAGGGTTGTGTCTCTTTGTTTGGGCCAACATATATTGTGTCATGAATAATAGTAGATGGTCTTTGTTTTTTTGTGTTGGGTGAACTCCATAAACATCGTATGAAGTCTTTGTTTGGTGGTGTAAAGTTTGAGTTGAAGTTTTTAATGGAATTTTGAATATGATTCATATATGTCATATTATATTAATAAATATAATATATAATATATGAATTTTTAAAATTAGAAACCAAAGAATGGTTGGATTTATACTAATGAAGTTTTGAATACATAGCCGCTGAATTATATTATAAATACATCAATTTTCTTTGCAACTAATGAAATTTTCTGAGGCTAGTCTAGACTATATGATGCATTCAGTAATATCTATAGTGGGAGTAGTTCTCACTGGCAAGGAGAACTACCTTGAGTTGTCCAAGAAGGTAAAACAAATCCTCATTTTGAATGAGCTGTGGAAAGGGGTTTGTGAAAGAGAAGAAGACAATGCACCTAAAAATCCCACTTCAGATAAGGAGCTTTCCATTTGGTAAAACAAGAAAAACAAGGCCTATTCCTTGATTGCAACATTAGTAAATGAAGAGGTGAGTCGCCATATTTCTCCATTTTCAAATTCCTTTGAAGATTTAAAGAAATTTAAGGAACTGTATCAATCACAATTTGAACTTGAAGTTGTTCAATTGATGATTAAGTTGTTCAGTCTCGAGTTTAAAAATGATGACCCTCTTGCCTTGGTATCAGAGCTAAGATTCATTGTGCATGATATAAAAACCACTAGTGTTGAGATATATATTCCTTTCATAGCTTATTTGAAGGCACTATATCCCACCTATTCACATTATCTTGAGTCATTGCAAGTAAGTGGCAACCTTAAGGAGATTGCTTTTGATTCCCTTAAGAAGAAGTTTTATCAGAGAGAGAAGGTTTTTTAGAAGAAAATAACTCCTCAGTCTACTGAAGAAGATGTATTCCTTACACAAAAGGAGAAGAATCACGCACAAGATTCTTCTGTATGAAGAGCTGACCGAAGAGGAAGAGGAAGAGGAAGGGGAAATTTTAGAGGTAGGGGGGGGGGATAGTTCCAAGGAGAAAAGGTTGATCTTCATTGCATACGATGCAATAGAGATGGACATGATGCTTCCAATTATAAATTTCCTTGGGAATTATTTGAGTAGGAAAGAAATGAAGGGAAAAGTAAAAACACTAACAAAGGGAAAGATAAAGCACCTGAGTTTTCTCATGATCTTGTGGCACATTGCAATATTGGAGTAGATGAAGATTTATTGAATGATTCACTTGCTTCATAGAAAGATGATTTGTTGCTTGATTTAGGAGAAATTTGCCACATGAATTTTAGGAGAGATTTCTTTGAAGAATTAGCTGATAATGTTGATGGAGTAGTATATTTTGCAGACAAGTCCAAAATCAAGCCATCAGGGCTTGGTACCATCAGGATCAAATTGCCTAGTCTTCCAGACTTTCTTCTACATGATGTTCTGTACCTCCCAGAGTTAAGGAGAAACTTGTTGCCTTTGGTCTATATCCACTAGCAAGGACAATCCATTCATATATTTAATGTCAAGATCGAGGTCATAAAAGCATCATATCAATCACTTGTCATGATGAGGATAGAAGAAGAAAGACTTATGAAGTTGCAAGGAACCTCTGCTCTTGCACAAAACTTTTCATATAGTTTTCACTATGATGAAGGTACATTTCCATCAAGTCTTTTATGGAATGCTATATTCGGACACTTGAGCTATGTCAACCTCCATTTTTTCAAGATAAACGGTGTTACTGGTTTTCCTACTATTCCTAAGAAACTTAAGAAATTTGATGTTTCTTGTTGGGACAAGGTCCCCTAGGGTCAAATTTGGGGCAAAATCCCAAGTTTTATTGTGAAAAGTGTAGTCTCCACAAGTTGTGATCACAGAGCACGTAGATAATAAAGTATCATAAAGGGTCTTACCCTTGTTTTATGTAATTTATGTCAGCTTTATAGATCTACCCATGGTTTGTGGACCATGGGATTGTATAAGTAAGAGAGTCTTAGAGAGTCTAAGGCATATAACGAAGAATGAAGATGAATGTAATGGGTTAGTAGAAGAAAGGGAGAAGAAGTCTTAGAGTATAAGAGAGGCTCTCCAACTATGTGCAGAGAGGCCTAGAGTAGAGTTTGCAGCTGAGTGCGTGGACCCCTGCAGCTAAGTGCGCAAGGAAGTCTTGAGTTTGTGAGAAGAACAGAAGTATTAATAAAGAGATTATTCCAGAAATTCCTTTGTTTATCTATGTCCTTCTGTTATGAATGAATGCGCTATTATGTTATGATGAATGATGGCTTTATGAATTAATATTGTATTGATGCATGAGTTTACATGCTTTATATTAATATATGAAAGCAAGTAATAATAACTATTTACGCGAAGAATATCTTGTTGCACGTTAAAGTTATCAAACACTTAAGCTAATTTGGGTAAATATGGGATTAAAGGTAATCACAGAGGTGAGTAAGTGGTTGATTGAGGGAAGTTATATTGATAAGCCCTAATGGATTATCTATCTGCACAAAGGCAGGTTTAGGGTGTAAAATGACATTACACTAATCTCTGGGTGTGGAAACTTGGTTCCAGCATCCCCCCATACTGCCTCGGGTGAGACATCAATCCGCGCTCCATGGGTTAATTTCGAAAGGGCCATTAGTGTAGGAATTTGTTTGGAAAACTTAACTTTGAACCTGGGTCAGAACCCACTAAGCCAAGAAATGGTTCCATTGCCAGGATTGGGATCTGCATAAAGAGATGTGTGGAATCCAACAAACAAAGAAATTAAGGAGTGGTTGGATAGAAAGGTCCATGAATTCATGGTGGTTGGATAGGTATCTTTACATAGATATACATGAAATTTTCTTCTGTTTCTTCTTGGTCAAACTATACGAGTGGATTGCTAAAGTGGCAGATGGTCAAGGAAGGTGGAGGCTTGACGATCCAATAGTGTGGACCTTGGAGTTAGTGTGGAGTTTGGAAGCCTTTGAAGATAATATCACATGCACTGTCAACCACTGGCTTGATTATGTCATAGGAGTATTTGTTACAAAATTCGGTCAGCTATAGCGAAGCAGAACGACGCTTCTTTAAGGGACCATGAGGTAAGTATTTAAGATCTTTGAATACTTGGATTAAGATGGTCTTGTGTGAAAGCAGGTTATGCCATTACCTTGATGTGTGGAGCTACATGAAATGGAAATCGCTTCTAGGATATAGGAAGAATAGGTCCTGAATATAGCCCATTGATTAAGCCTCCTTTGAGTGATGACGAAGGAGAAGCATAGGCTTCACCATAGAGTGTTGTCAGTTAATAAGGAAAGGATTCCCGTGAATACCCAATCCACCACACCACCTCCATCTTCACCTCCACAACATACACCTTTGCCCACACTGTCACCACCTCTACCACCGTTCAATATGATGAATGCAGTGAAGTTGTCTATTTTCAAGGGCTTGGGAAATGACGATACAGACCAGTTTTGGTTCGTTGCGAAGGCCGTATGGACAACCAAGAATATTATAGATGATTAAATGAAGAAAGAAACTTTGGTTACTACTTTACAATATCATGTGCTAACGTGGTACATTAAGTATTACACCGATAACCCGATGACTGCATTGGTAGACATTCAGATTGTGCTGAATAAGGAATTCAGTAGGCCCAAGTCTGAAGCGCAATCAATCATTGGGTTTAAGGAAATCATGATGAGGCCTAGAGAAACACCCTAAGAGTTGGATCAGAGATTGAAATGCTAGATCCACGAAGCTAACATGAATCTTATGAATGGGCGCATCATGAATGGTTCATGGCTTCTCTCTTACCTCACTTAAGGGTTTCTTTATCAAAGAAAAAGATTGGGACCTAGGAAGAAGCTCTAGAGGTTACGATGAGGCTGCATGAGACATCGATTCAAGATTATGCTTCGGGAGTTCAGCAGATTCATGTGGAGTTACATAATCTTTTCCTAGAATTCCAAAGTCTGAAGAAGGATAGAGCGGCTCGACCATAGGTGCGTGAAGAAGTTTGGTGTCTGAAATGTAAGAGGCAGGGGCATGATAAATATCACTTCCCTGTCTTTGCAAACTATGTTGCGAGAGGAGGGACAATGCCTCTAAGGCCAGAAGCTCAAGCTGAGCCAAGTACAGGGCCCGTGTTGTGGTGTGCTATCTATCAAGTAGCTAGAAAAAATGTGGCATACAATTGTCACTTGCTGCAAAAATTTGTACAGACACCGTAACATCTCTTCTGCAACTTCTGTAAATCAATGGGCCACAATGACTGTAACTATCATAGCTATGAGTTGATGATGGAAAGAACGTTTGCATATCGAATGTAGACAAAAACTCGGCCTCCAGATCAAGGCACTGGGGGAGCATGCAGAGGATATCAGGGGTGTGAACGAGGCTGGGGTGGAGGAGGACTTGCGAGAGGTCAAGGAAAAGTTATTTGCTACAACTGTGGAGTGCCAGGACACTATGCATGAGAGTGTACAAACCCAATGTACCTTTCGTGCCGATACTGTACTTAGTTTAACCACATGATAGTAGACTTCTCTGTATTGATAACTAAAATACAGGAGAAAAGGGCATAGCCTCAGCAGCCTACCTAGAACCTATAGATGATGAGGGGTGAAACTTGTGAAGAAGATCCTAATGTGAATATCGTGTTGCAGAGTGGAATGACGACAAGCGAGGATAAAGGAAAACAACTTGAAGAAAGTGAGTGGTTCCGCAAAGCTCTATAAAAGGAGGTTGTATTTGATTTAGAGCATGTGAAAGAAACATTCATGGAAGTGATGAAAAGCTTCATTGAGGCCTCTACTGCAGAAGTCAGGATAAGCTATCTGAAGAAATAGACCCCTCCATGCTTACCACATTCTTGGAGACATGTATGAAGTTACTTTTTCGATAGCAAGGTTGCGAATGGATTACAATTGTTGATAAATAAATGTGCCAGTAAAGAAAATTCTCTTGAAGGACCTCACATGGGCAGACAAAATTGGTAAGCATAAGGCAAGAACAGGGTGTGAGATGAGGCTCACTAGCTTGAGCAAATAGGGGAGTATGAAATGGATCAAGCTATTTTGGATTTGGGGTTAGATGCAATTTTTTTTTTGTAAACAAACATGTTAGAGAATGGGGAGACCTATGTTGCAGTGGTCTTCGATTCAATTGAGGATAGAAAATCAACAGAAGATTATCCCCATGGTAATATTGTAGGGAGTGACAGTAGATATTGAGGGCACAAGTGCGTTGGATAATTTTGAAGTGATAGAGATTGTCGATGATAACAATCCATACCCCGTGATCCTTGGGATTGATTGGGCTATTGACTTGAATGGGGTGATCAATTTGAAGAAGTGGACACTGTCATTTGAGAGGAAATCACTCCATGTAGTAGTACCTTTGGACCCTACAGAAGGACCACATTATATTGAACCATTCTGCAATTATGAAAGTGATGATGATTTGGACTAGATCTACAAAATAATAGTGGGAGACTAATATTGGGTGAATCTGACAATAGATGAATCCATTGCATGGGACTGCAAAAGTTCCTGTACATCAGATTCAGATGAGGAGTTGGAACACTGGCAGAATAGGTTACATGAAGTATCTAGGATGTGTTGTAACATGATGACTAAATCACTATGTTGTGTATCATCGGAGGTAAGGAGTTTACCCTATTATGATGGTCTAACTGATGTAGATAAATTTTTGGATGCATTTGAAAGGGAAGTGCCTAAGAAGCATTGCTTCCAAGCACTAGATTTGGCATTGCGTGCTACACCTGCAAGATGGTGGGTTAGACACAAAGACAATTTTGATGGATGACATGAATACCAAAGAATGATGAGGTTGCAATTTGATTGTCGAAAAGTGAGACTGACATAGAAATATGAAGGGAGGATTGATCCATGTAATCACTTAGTAAAATAGATTAATTCTTACACAGCGGAGCCACAACCGGAGTGAGTGCCTTTTTTCTATCACACTTTTGGTGTAATACCGATGAATTGTTTCCTAGAAACAAAGCTTCGCATTGACACTGATGAGTGGGATATTTTAAGATAGGGATTCTTAATGACATTCAACTTTGAAGATGGATTCAAGTGCACCGATGAAACCTTGCAAGAGGTCAAGGAAACAATTTTCATAATACCACAGGATCCCTTGGATTTGATTAAACCAGATTGGACCACCCATCTATGACATATGCTGGAGTGCTATAATGTGATTGCTAAATAAGAAGATGAGGATCCAACAAAAATTAATATACCAGACGCAGAAGGCCACCCCAAAGTTGAAGGACCACAAATAGAGAATCCAGATATCACTGTGCCAATAAAAAGTAGACAAGTGAACATTGGCATAGAGGTAGAGCCAAAGTTTGCGAAGATAGGGGACTATTGGGATGATGCTATGGTGGATAAGGTCATTGAGTTTCTCCACGAATACCAAGATTTGTTTCCCAAAAAGTTTTTAGACTTCAAAGGCATCCTATGCAATTTGAGAGTGATGAAAATAACGTTGAAATAAGACACGAAGCCTGTTAAGTAGAGGCCATATTGCCTTAATCCTAGGTACAAGGAAAAGGTCCTCTTGGAGTTGGACAAGATGTTGGCAGCGGGTATTATTGAACTAGTGGAGGAATTCGATTAGGTGAGTCCAATGGTAGTTTAGGAAAAAAATCAGAAAGATGAGATAAGGATTAGCATAGATCTCAAGAAGCTTAACAATGCTTGTGTTCATGATCCTTTTCCAACTTCATTCACAGATGAGGTAATGGATAATGTTGGCGAATGAGAAGCATATTCGTTCACTGATGGGTTCTCTGGATATGATCAGATAAAGATCGCACTAGAAGACAAGAGTAAGACTACATTCACAACGGAGTGGGGATGCTTTCAATATATGGTAATGCCTTTTGGAATTAAGAATGCGTCCTTCTTGCGCGTAGTCATTGTGGTGTTTAAAGAGTTCATTCACAAGTTTTTGGAGGTATATTTGGATGATTGGATAGTGTTTGGGCTGGTAAAATGCCATGTATCTAGTTTGAGCTTAATGCTGGATACATGCCGGAGGTATCAAATCATGCTAAACTTCAAGAAGTGCTTATTTTGTGTCCCTTTTGGAATCTTGCAGGGTCTTGTAGTGTGCAGACAAGGATTAATGGTGAACCCTACTAAGATCATGTTCATAATTAATTTAGAAGCGCCAAGGAGTGTTAAATAGCTGCGCGCAATGCTGGGTCATACTAGATACTATCATAAGTTCATCCAGAGCTATAACCAGATTACCACGCCAATGGAAAAGCTATTGAAGAAGGATGCTACATTTTGTTAGGATGAAGAATGTCAGCGGAGTTTGGATTTATTACTCAACGATAGAGTCTGAAGGGTTGGCTATGGTGTATATGCTCCAGAAATTCAGACATTACCTGCTACGCAAACACTTTAAGATGTAAACAGATCATTCTGCATTAAAGTACCTAGTCAACAAGCCTGTGTTTGGGGGGGGGGATATGCAGATGGTGATTGTTGTTTCAAGAGTATGATTTCGAGGTAACTGTGAAGGTAGGGAGATTGAATGCAAGGCTAGATCATCTGTCACACATTGAAATAGGAGAGGAGACTACCAATTTAGAGGAGGGGCTACCTGACACATAGCTCTTTACAGTGCGCATATCAGACAATCACTTTGCAGACATTATCCACCTCCTAACTACAGGAACAACTCCAAAAGGATACACTAGTCAATGGAAGAAGAAATTGGTGGTGCGCACGACAAATTTCTCTGTTATTGCAAGTCACTTGTATAAGATGGGATCAGAGGAGAGATTGCGATGTTATGTGCCTGATTTTGAATGAAACAATATCCTAGCTAAATTTCATGGAGGAGTTGCGGGAGGTCATTATGCAGGAAAATCAACAACGCAAATTATTTTACGCGCTAGGTTGTGGTGGCCAATATTACATGAGGACTCTAAAGCATATGTTAGAGAACTGGAAGGCCATCATGAAGGGATGAGCTACCTTTGAATCCACAAGTATCATTATGTCCATTTGAGGAATGGGTAATTGACTTTGTAGGACCAATTCAACCTCTAAGAAAGAAGACTGGTGTGTGGTATATCATCACCATAACTGAATATTTGACCAGATGGGTGGAGACACAACTTGTGAAGGATTGTATAGGGGCAAAAACAATGAAATTTCTATTTGAGTATGTATTGGCTAGGTTTGGTTGCCTGAAGATTTTAATGAGAAATCGCGGTACACAATTCCTCAATGAAATAATCAGTGTGCTAACAGAGGAATTCGAGGTCTATCACCAGAAGAGTACACCATATCATCCTCTAGCCAATGGGATGGTTGAGGTGTTTAATAAGATATTTGAGAACATGCTGACAAAGATTTGTAATGCGTAGAGGAATGATTGGGACATGCACGTACCAGCTATGTTGCGGGCTTATAGAACTACTTGTAAAATCTTACTGGTTAGACACCATTTAGGTTGGTCTATGGCATAGAGGCTGTGATGCCTATGGAGTATATCATGCCTAGTCTATGCATAGCGGCATCATAGGAATGGTGGATCACCGAGCCTTAGAAGAGAGGCTCATGCAGTTGATAGAGCTCAAAGAAGATAGGTTTTTGGCTGGATTCCATCAGTGGGTTTAGAAAGAATGTGAAAAGGCATGACACGATCAGCACATCAAACTACACACCTTCAAGGTAAATGATTTAGTTTTATTATATGACAGTAAGTTTGATAAGTTTCCAAGAAAATTTCAAATGCACTACCTAGGGCCATATGTGAACAAAGAGATTACCGATGGTGGAGTAGTTAAGCTTGTGAACTTGAATGGAGATCCATTTTCGGGAAAGGTAAAAGGAAGCTGATTGAAGCCATACACCAGGGATCTAACCTAATGACTACATGATGGTAGCATAGTCTTAGTGCTCCAAGCAGCTGCAAGGATGCGTGGGACTATAAACTACACTACCGGGTGTGTAGAGCTACGTGATGGGGGCTCTGCGCGAAACAAGATGATGTCAAAGTACTAGAAGAAGCACGAAGGGAGCTGCACTATGGAAGGAAAGACCATGCATCATAGCCAAAAAGTGATTGTTACTATCACTATTCATGATTTGACTACTAGGGGATAGTTAAAAGGAGTGGGCGACTGACATTTAAGGCTTTTAATGTTGAATTTAAGAGTGAAATATTTGGAAATCTGCCACCAATATAACATTTATGGAAAGATTTTGGGGGCAATAGTTGAATTTGAATTTTAATTCACCTATAAATTACTCGTGGCCATCCAACATGAAACATTTTGCATTTTGAGAATTTTTGTGTTATGTTGTCTGTTGCACATGAACCATGAATTCTTTTAGGATTTGTTCAGAAGCACCGTGTTCAATGAGTATTCTAAGTCAGACAAAAAGCTCATTTGCGATATCATGTTAGGACTAGGTCGCACAGACACTGCAAGTACTGGGGGAGCTATTGACTTTGAGGGAGCTACTTCGTAAGTGATGAGTATGGAGGTTCTAGAAAAACTGCCTATGGTGCCGAGGTTTCCTAGGTCAAAGCTTACGCCAACAAGAGAGGTCCCCAAGATGAAGAAGGATAAGTAAAAGAAGCTGATGTCGATGCGTGAGTCACCAAGGAAATATGTAGATACTTAGGCCCAAAGGAAAGAAAAGTAGAGCGTAAAGGAGAAGGGGAAGGTGGTTTACCTGAAAGCAGAGGAGGGCGCAGAGGATATTGAAATTGAGGGAGTGGACCCTATTTCTAAGCTACCAGAGTACATCCTGCCATGCAAGGGCAAGGTGAAGGTCATGAAGGAACCAAATGCTGGATAGTTCTCCCTCAACACACCACTGTTGCTAGAGAATATCACCTTTGAAGGTTCATACATGGCCTGGGTCCCGTACTTGAAGCTCGAAGACTGGGATTTGGAGGACCATGAGCGGTTCCCCCACCTTGCAACTGGCACATTCATGTGAAGGGTTTTATACAAGGAGTCTGGTGTCACTACATTGGAGTCGGTTGAATGGATTCGCGGAGTCAATAAATTATGGTCGCTGAACCTGTTATGGGTGCTGCACTATCATCGATCAAATATCAACCTTATTTTCATTAAGCAGCTACTGTTCCTAGTGAATGATAGGTGCTTGTGGTTAAATGAGCTGATACCTATTAGAGATATGTTGATCCATCGGATCACATTATTACTGCACTCTAGACTAAATATGGCCAAGGCTTTTGGTGGAAAGACGACCGAGAACGATCTTGCTAAGAAGATGAAGGACAAGTTTAAACTTGTCAAAGAGACACGTGGGTATCCAATTACTTGCATTACTGACCTCGCGGTTAAAATTTCCACGCAGATTCTGGCTGGTGAATTTATACGAGCCTGCCACGTGGATGAGGTGCCGACACCAATGGTTTCATTGGCAGCTCAGTGTGCGGAAGGCGTATAGTTCAACTCGGCACGCTACCTAGGTAGATATTTCTTGTGAACTATAGAGAGGCACATAATGATAGTGAGACCTTTCACTATTTGTGGCTATTTCTCTCAATTGTGCTAGTTGCGTGGGACATGCCGGAGGATAGCTAGTTTCTTCCTATGGAGAAGGATTTACCTAAAGTGGCAAAGTTTCCTATCTTTGGGTTACCAAATATGCTACAAGGGTCATAGAGAGCAAAGTCTTCTAGGAACTGATGGAGGCAAGCATTCGTGTGGCCATCAACCAGAAGCCACAGTTGTCACAAACTGTGTTTGAGCAACTCTTGGGGTATGGGGAGTTCAATGTGGATTTCCACCATGTTTACATCTGGGCATGGAAGGACCTTGAGTAGAAATGGTTTGACTTACCCTATCTAGATACAGATAATGCTATTAGAGAGGTCAATAAGTGTTGGCCAGCAAACTAGCATTCAGCATCCGATGTGGCCACCTAGACTAGCAAGTCCATGGAGAAACAGAAAAACGAAGTGGCCTGACAGAATGTTCAACTATTAGCTGAGAAGAGGAAGAAAGAAGCTGAGGAGAAGGCTCAGGTAGATGCAGAGCACGCTGTGAAGGAACATGCAAAGCAGGAAGAGCACAACTCCAAAAGAAGTCAAAAATCTCCTTCGCCACAAATGGAAGAAGAAGAGCAGTCAAAGCAAGGTGGTGGAGATTGGCAGGAGGGCACTCCCTTTTGAGTGAAGCGATACAGGGAGAAGGAAAATGAAGGACCACACAAGAAGACAAAAGCCACTAAGTCGTTTCTAGATCCAATTACCTTGACAGAGGGTGACTTGGATGATATTGGTGATAAGGTGTGGGATACAATAGCAGAACTGTTGTAGCAGTTTGAGCACTAGCAAAAGCAGGCACTAGTCACCATACAAACAGGTTTGTGTGAGTTGTAGATCCAAACAAATAGAATCCAGGTAGGTGTAGGACATAGCAACATTGCATGAACCATTTTGGAACTGGGGACCACATAAGTAGTGAAGATGGTTTGGTCAATGGATCTTCGGGCAGTCGTGCTACTTGATGGAGCTTTGAATGCAGAGGTGGCCACTAGAAAGGCTATTTTCAGCACTTTGAAGAATGTGGCCTCAGCTTGGCCATGCTCCCTAATGAGTTCCTTCACACATTGCAAGCAGGTGTGATCGCAGAGATTAAGGCCTAAGAGCAGTGTGTGCTGAGCGTGATCAATGAGTATAAGGTCAACAACGAACAGATGTTCATGGAGAAAATAGAAGCACTAGAAGCATGGAAGAAAGTTCAGGCACAAAATGAACAAACTATAGCCATGGTGGCTGAAGCATGCATAACAGTCCCCTAACTGCATATCCTGGAGGAAGAACCATGGATGCAAAGATTAGGAAGTTCGCTGAAGGTGTGCATAGTGTGAATATGGAAGTGGCCAAGGTTCAGTTTGAACTAAACCTAAAGATTAAAGAATTAGAGTTGAAGTCACAACCTTCAACTCTGGTAGAGGTCAGAGAACATCACAAAGTCACTATGAAGGATGGAGTTGCAGAAGTGGATGCTGTGGTAGTGGATTGCACCACGCATTTCAAGCAATCCATGGAGGTAGTCAAGTGCTATAAGAAGATTCTAACCTGTAAAGGTTAAACACATAAGCCTGTGAATTGCAGCAATGGTATGATGAAACAAGAGTGGCGGTGTGCATTGTCGCTATATCACAACAATTGGCCAAGATGCATAAGGCAAAACCGTTGCTCGAATAGGTGGAGCCAGCGCAAAGGAAAGAGACAGTCCTCAAGGCCAGATTAGGCTGGCCGGATGAGGGATATTTTATCTCTGCCACCATTGAGGAAAAGTTGGCAAGCCTACAGAGAACGTAGTAGAAGATAAAGGAAGATAGTGTAGGACCAACAATAGAGCAGTTGGTGGAGCAGATTAAATAGGAAGCCATGCAAATCACGGGTGAGGTAGCAATGGCACACGTAGAGTTGGGAGGTCTCCATAGTAAGATCTCTGTGCCAACAGAGTGACTCAAGGGCAAGTCGCGATATTTGTGTTGGGGGCCTATTGGGACAAGGTCCCCTAGGGTAAATTTTGGGGAAAAAGCCCATGTTTTATTGTAAAAAGTGTAAAGTCTCTGCTAGTTGTGGTTACAGAGCGCGTAGATAATAAAGTGTCATAAATGGTTTTAGCCTTCTTTTATGTAAGTTATGTCATCTTTATAGATCTACCCATGGTTCACAGACCATGGGATTGTATAAGTACGAGATTCTTAGAGAGTCTAAGGCATATAACAAAGAATGAAGATGAATGTAATGGGTTAGTAGAAGAAAGAGTGAAGAAGTCTTAGAGTATAAGAGAGGCTCTGTAGCTGTGTGTGTAGAGGACTAGAGTAGAGTCTGTAGTTGAGTGCGTGGACTCCTGCAACTGAGTACGTATGGAAGTCTTGAGTCTGTAAGAAAAACTAAAGTATTAATAAATATATTATTCTAGAAATTCGTGTGTTTATCTATTTCCTTTTGTAGAATTGAGGCTTCTGTGATTCATCATAGTTATAAGAAGAGCTTCGGCGTAAATCACATGAAAGAGACCTTTGTCGACACGTTTCGAACCAACTAGTGTGGTTCATCATCAGGACAAGTTTCCTTTTGTTATGAATGAATGCGCTATTATGTTATGATGAATGATGGGTTTATGAATTAATACTATATTGATGCATGATTTTATATGCTTTATATTAATATATGAATGCAAGTAATAATAACTATTTATGAGAAGAATATCTTGCTACATGTTAAAGTTATCAAACACTTAAGACAATATGGATAAATACGGGATTAAGGGTAATCACAAAGGTGCGTAAGTGGTTGATTCACCTATTTAGGGTCCGCAAAAGACAATCATGAACATTCACAGAGGTATAGAATCTGATTAAGGGAATTTATGTCGGTAAGACCTAAGGGCTTATCGATCCATGCGAAGGTAGGTTTAGTGTGTAAAACGACATTACACTAATCTCTAGGTGTGGAAACTTGGTTCCAACATCACCCCATACTGCTTTGAGTGAGACTTCAGTCCACACTCCTTGGGTTGATGTCAAAAGGGCTAGTAGTGTATGCATTTGATTGGAAAACTTAACTCTGAACCTGGGTCAGGACTCACTAATCCAACACTCATATATTAGGAAAGCACAATAAATAGTATTTTCATGATTCTCATTCCAGAGCACATAGAAAAATTGAACTCATTCATTCTGATTTATGTGGCCCAGTGCTTGTTCCTTCTGCAAATGGTAATAAATATATGATGACATTTATTGATGACTACACTATAATGTGTTGGGTTTATTTATTAAAGAACAAATCTGATGCTTTTGAAACATTCAAGAAATTTCATGCATGGATTGAAAATGATGCACAATCTCATATTGGCTCTATTCACACTAATAATGGAAAATAATACACTTCAAATTAATTTGAAAACTATCTTCACCTACATTGGGTCAAACATCAAACAATCGTGCCTTATAATCCCCAATAGAATGAAGTAGAAGAAATAATGAATAGGACAATATTAAATATGGTACGTTCCATGATGTTTTTCAAGAATTTTAAGTTGATGTTTTGGGATTATGCAGTTCTATGTGTTGTGTATATAAAGAACAGGTTTCCATCTTATGCTATAAAAAACAAGAATCCCTATGAAATGTGGTATCGCCACATTCCTTTGATGAGACATCTTAGGTTTTTTGGTTACACTTGTTATGCCTTGATACCTAAGGAACAGAGAAAAAAATTGGTGCAAGGAGTCACAACTGTATCTTCTTGGGGTACTCAAATACCTCCAAAGCATACCATCTCTATGATGAAATTAATAAGAATTTTATAACATCTAGAGATGTGATCTTTATTGAATCATCCAAGACTGAAAATGTTGTTGAGAAGAAACTTGATCACCTGGAGAGATTAATATGAAAAGTATCTTCAAGAATTTGATAATGAGATTCCGCATCTTGAAGGGGGGATTCCTATACTAGATCAATCTATAGAATATTCTTCTGAATCACTCTCTCCCACACATGAATATCAAACCACTAAAGACACTTTGAATGATGTGATTGAAAGAATTGGGAGACTAAATCTTGATTCAACCCTATCTCAATCAACTGATCAGCCCAGGACATCTTAGAAAGGTCCTCCAAAATGGATGACAAAGACACTTGAAAGTGTTTGCTCTAATGAGGTTGGAAATAAAGGAAAAAGAAGATCAACCAGACCGAATGGAGGTGATGTAGATGATTTTGATTCACTTTTTGATATGGATGTTTCTTATGATTGTGAATTAAACTTGTCTATTGATTTTGAACCAACTTCTTTCAAAGAAGCCACTTCTCATGGTGAATGGAAAGAAGCAATGAAGAAAGAGTATGATACCTTTGATAAAGAATGACACCTAGAAGTTGGTTGATCCTCCATTGGGAACCAAACCAATAGGCTACAAGTGGGTCTTCAAGAAAAAGTATAAAGAAGATGGCTCACCTGACAAGAAAATATCTAGGTCTGTGGCAAAAGGTTTTGCATAGAAGGAAGGTGTCGGCTATGAGGAGAATTTTTCCACCATAATAATACCATTAAGACACTCTTTGCCTTGGCAGCTCAGAATGGTTGGAAAATCCATTAAATGGATGTCAAAATTTCTCCCTTGAATGGAGATCTAAAAGAGAATGTTTTTATGTCTCAACTAGAATGATTTGTTGTGAAGGATCAAGAACATAAAGTATGGCCTCAAGCAATCACTATGAGCCTGGTATGAGAAGTTAACTAAACATCTTCTGAAACTCAACTTCAAACATTATGATCTTGATGATGCAAATTTGTTTGTTAAGAAACTTGGAAAAACAATTGTATATCTTGTGGTGCATGTAGATGATCTTTTGATGATAGGGAACGATGAGAGGTACATTGAATCCATAAAGAAGGAATTGAGGAAAGGTTTTGAAATGAAATATTTGGGCGATGTTCACTACTATCTTGGTATTGAAGTAACTCAACATCCGATGTTTATATTCCTCTCTTAGAAGAAGTACATTGGAGATCTGTTGAACAAGTTTGGGATGATTGAGTGAAATCATTTGACTACTACAATGGAATAGAACTTAAAGCTCACATCCACTGAAGGAAAATAATTTGAGGATGCAATGAAGTATATACAACTCATAGGAAGTCTCAACTACCTGACTACTACTAGAAGATAAATTACATTTTCTATTGGAATCCTCTCTAGGTTTACACAAAAGCTTTGTGAGGGTCACTGGTCTGTTGCAAAAAGAGTTCTAAAGTACTTGGAGGGAACCCAATACTTTCGACTTAAGTATACACAGGTCGGCGACTTCATCTTCACTCGATACTCTAATTCATAATTAGACAGAGATAAATAAACTGGGGTATTTACTTTAGGTTATGTTATGAGTCTTGGATCAGGAGTTGCCTCCTAGAGGTCACACAAACAATGAGTTCCAATAGATTTCACAACCGAGGCATAATATATGACAACACATGAATCAATAAATGAAATTGTGTCGATCAAGAAAAATTTGGAGGATTTGCAGGAGAAACAAGCACATTCAACTCCTCTTTTTATTGATAACACTTCTGAAATAAAGTTGGCCAAGAACACAAAGTTCCATGATAGAACCAAGCAGATAAATACAAAATATCACGTGATTCGACATCATGTTGAGGCCAAGACAATCCAATTACATAATTTTTCCACAAATTAGCATATTGCAGACATGTTGACCAAAGCAATGGACGAGAAATGTTTGAATGATTTAGAATGATGCTTGGACTCACCAACATCCCTTCATATTAAGAGGGGGAATGTTGACACCTAATCTAAAAGGATTATTGTAAATATTATAAATATCATCAATTATGCATTTGATCAAACGAAGATACCATGGAATTGGAATCCCAAGAGTCTCTCCACTCATGTATAAATTCATGGTATGGGTAATTCAACAAACAAGTTCACTCGTAGTTACCCTCTTGTCTTGATACCATGTCAGGCCATGAGGGTAACTCTGAATGAACTTGTTTATTGCATTCCCCATACCATGAATTTATACATGAGTGGGGAAACTCTTGGGATTCCAATTCCAAGGTCCCTTGGTTTTCTCAAATGCATGAATGATGATATTTACAATATTTAGAATAATCCTTTTGGATTAGGTGTCAACAACATTCCTCAAATTATGTGTCAGTTTCGTGCAATTGATTTTACAATAAGACACTTTTTCATTTTTTAACCCAATTTTACCTAGCTCGGAAAAATGCTCGCCATACCCTAATTATTCCTTCTTTCTAAGTTATTTTAGTTTAAAATGGTTTTTTATACTATTTTCCGCCTTACTATACATTTGGTTTTCAATTTGGTCTAAAAAGGTTTGCTGAGAAAAAACACCTTAGGGTTGTCTTGTCTTCATGAGATGTCCCCTTAGTTTGAAAAAAAATGAAAGCCAATCATTTTTATGAAATGATTATATTAAATTCATTTGGGAATGGGATAGGTACAAATAGTGGTAAAGAAAATTCCTCTTTTGATTATTTATAACCTTCCCTCATTTGTTCACAGTGGATGTATGAAATTTGCACTTTTAACATTTTTTACTATAATGGACATTCCATGTAATACATAAGCCATAAGCATACAATGGTAGGAAAATATTGTCCAATCATATTTGAGTGAATTATTTGTTTACACTTGTGCACAATTTATAAGTATCTTGGTAAAAATTCGAAACTAATGACTTAAGTTCTTGAATTGTTGTGTGAAGAACAAAGTGAAAATGTACAAAATTGGGTTTAGAAAAATCTTTGCCAGAGACTGTATAGATGTTATTAATTGAAAAAAATCCTATGGGGCTGAACACATATGTATTTGAGACAAAATAATATTTCTTATTCCTAAAATTATGTGTCAGTTTCTTGTAATTGATTTGACAAAATAAAAATTTAACTATTTTTATCCCAGTTTTACCCAGCTTAGAAAAATGCACACCATACCCACATTCTTATTTAAAAGTGATATCAGTTGAATATGGTGTTTTATACTATTTTCCACCTCACTATAAACACAATTTTTCAATTTGGGCTATAATTACTATGTTTTTGAATTGTTCTGTAAAGAACAATGTGTAAATATACAAACATAGGCTTAAAAAAATGCCTGTTGTAGACTGTACAAATAGCAATAATTTTAAATAATCTTATGTGGCTAATGATAGGTCCATTTGAGACAAAAATATTTTTCACGTTCCTCGAATCTTTTCCTGCACTTTATATAACAAAATGACATATTTTCAGTATTTAAGCGAGTTTAAAAAATGGTCGACATACCCTCATTCTTGCTTAATTATGAGTGATTTCAGTTGGAAATGGTGTGTTCTACTATTTATACTAACAATTATTAAAATATCCACACATGTATTACCTTCAGAGTTCTTCCTATAGGCTATAAAATCTATAATCTGATTTCAAACTTTGAGATATCAAGGATAAATCATTTTCCATTGGAAAAGAAAAATCGTTAGTATAATAAGTGATTATATTTAATCATAGATATTATATAAAAAAATATTCACCATAGATATTATACAACATACTATCATACATAATTAATCATATATTTACATCCATAAATAGGGTGCACCAATGATCCTCCCGAGTTCACAAAAAATGGATAGGATCCCAAATGTCATAACATAAATGATCGTATCCATAGATTGTCTTGTAAAATTCACCACATTGATATGTTCAATGTTTATATATTCAAATGGGGTGCACTAGTAATCATCCCCAATCCATAACAACGATGGAAAATATCCCATTGGTGTGAATCCTATTAAAAGTGCACATGCACATGGGGCTGCAAGCTATTATAAAAATACCAAAATCTAAATGTTGGACCCACTCTTCATTTACTAGGAGGTTTACTATCATCACTTGAGCATGAATATGGATAATATATATCAAGAAATTTTTTCCATGTATATAAAATAACCTCCTTAAGTTAAGTGAAGCCATCTATGGTAAACTCCACTGAACTATCTTTCTTCACAATCCCAGGAGGTACAAAATGCATCGCAATGAGCTCAAAAGTAACCATCAAACTTTCATCTGAATCAGGAATTTCCACATACAATTCACTTCATATCATGTTCTAAGACCTTATGTGGGTGAAAGATTTGTTTGTTAAGAAGATGAACATTAGGTCGATGGTTTCGATGTGGCTGCAATACTCCAATATATAATGGTAATGCATTGTAACTTCCATATTATGTAGAGGTAGCGAATATAGCACTTACAACTTGATCATCACCTTTTGTTGCAAGAAGTTCAAAATTTGTGGAAATTTGTGTGATCATCATCTTTCATTGCAATAAATCGATAAAAGAAATATTCTCCATTTTAGGTACTAGTGGCCCACCTTCTGATAGAGCTCATAGTAAAGAAAACATCAACAACACCTATAATTAGATTAAGTATAGCATTAGGTACTATTAAAATAAAATTAAACCATTGATAGATACCTTGATAGATCTGAGCCAAGGTAGCTTCAGACTTTTAGAACAGAGCTAAATTTGAATATAGAATTTTTGGTATATAAAAGATTTAGATATTGTAGTATAAAGTTCACCATTTCTTATTGTAATTCCAAAACAAATTCCTTGACTATGTCTGAAAGTTTGAGCATTTGTATGAAGTGACAAACTATAATTTTGGTTCAGTCCCACTCAATGAAAAACAAATACTAAAAAGGAACTTTCATTACATGAGATGAAAATGTGAATTAAAGAGATACACATGTATGCTTACCATCAATGATTTCAGTTGGTATCAATAATCATTGTGTCGTATAGAATGCCTCATGTGGATGGAAACTCAAACCTTCAGGAATATGATGTCCTCTATGAATAAAATCCACATGATTTTCAAATATTCTTACTCAACAAAAAGTTCCACCAGTCTTCACATCTACTAAACAATTCAAAACTTGCAGATGATATGGATTTTTCAATGACTCGTCTTTATACATACTAGACAAATTTCCATTATAAATACGGGCATACATGCTTTCTTTTATGGTAAAATCAAATGGATTTGTCTTGTGTACCATAAGTCCATCCATTTGAATGAATTTAATTTTCTCGAATCTTGATAAAATGACTGTCTCCCAATAAGGGAGTAACATTTGAACTTGATCCCATGAAATATCCTCACTTGATGTCTGCAAAGAAATTTTTTTGTGGTATTCATCTGGCCCATTCAAAGATACTTGTGATTTTATTTTAGACAATGAAGAATGGTGCAACATAAGATTCCCACTTTCATCTTCATACACCATTTGAATCGGTAGAACATCATCCATACTACATATGCATGTGCCATACCAACAATGTAAATAATTGGATCATTACTGTAAAGATCTAGGCTTGTCAACTCTACATTTCTTGTAGATAATGATGCATTCTAAATATTTTTATCCTTTAAGAAGAGAAAATATATCAAACGTTCGAGACTTTCCCCTAACAAATCATATATATGAGTGACATCAGGTCTCATAAGGTTTTACTATATTATTAAGTTGGATATGGACATCATTACCACTAGACTCTACTTCATCATCACTCCAAGAATCAATTTTAGAAATTTTGGATAATATCTATGATTTCATTGTTGTATGGAAAATTTCTACTTCATTTGCATTTGTTTTTCTCGTCTAACACCTTCTTCAAAAAGAATTTGAAATGCTTCTTCCACAACTTCTAGAGGCAACAAATTCCATTCTTTATGTGGAAATGGATTAGAATTTGTACTAAAGATGATTGATTCTATAAAATTATGTAATATGCTATAATGATAATATTCCCAAACGGGATACATAGGCTACACATGTGATCTCTGAATTCGAAACAAACATTGGGTAAAGCAATAACTTTCTAGTGCATTAAAAACATTCTATACTAACCCTTAATATAATATTCAATTTCATTTCTTGTTGCATGAGATGCAATTTATACATAAAAAAATTGATTGTTAAAATATTTCTACAATAAAATATAGCTACCATGGTTAGAAAAAAAATCACAATGGAAATTAAAAAAGAAATGTAATAGAGACTTATGAGTGGTTGTCTTCAACAAACATGGATAAAGGTCGAGAATCTCTGAATAGAAGCTTATATAAAACAAAAATTACCATTCTGCAAATAAATTTAAATGTCTCTTACCAATGACTTCCATCATCTTGTAATTAATTTTGGTTTGATCTCGAATCACATTTGATATTAGATCAGTTTCTGGTGTAGCCTATTCATAGGAGGTGAAGAAAGACAAATGGATTTAGTGAAACGATCAATGGGTAAACAAATTCTGATATGGGAAATGAATTCTAATATGGTTTGATCTAGAATGGTACCCTAAATTCAACTAAGGATATCATGAGGGAGGTCACAAAGGCAGGAAAAGAGTAGGGAAGACCGATAACCAAAGTTTTCTTGGGTAAGTCGAAATGGGAGGAAAAAAAAACCCACCAAATGAAAATTCAAATTTGTAAGTTAACCTAACATCAAAAACAAAACCAATTAACCGAACATTGTAAATCGTGTAGCCAAGAAATATTTTTGGTGGCAAGATGATTTTGACTATTTTGGAGATTAACACACCTAATTATAGATTAAGTAAATTTTAAACTTCTTATTTAGGGAAAATTTTGGGTTTGGTAGATTCCTATGTATGTAACCAGATCAATATAGCATAAAAATATAAGGAAAATAAATCAATGACTATATATTAGGACACTTCAAGGGGGAAACCTCCCTTTACATCACATAAATGAAAAATTCTTGTATGATTCAATTGAGAACACCTCCTTGGTATTTATAGGAGTTAAAAAGTTCAAAATATAATTAAGGCCTCCATAGCAATAATAATGTAAGCATTTAATGATAACAATAGTGGCTTTCCATGGGGAAAAACAATAATAATATGGGGGTTACACTTGTATTAGAGGGACCTAACATGCTCCTCTCCTTCAAACAAGTGTTATCCTCAACGCTCGAGTAATTCTAGATGCTTCTGTATGAAATACTCACCCCCCCATGTGGAATATTCCACATGTAAGTTATTCCACTTAATTAGATACTCTAAAATCGATCAGTTCCATAGATATTGGATTATTATTTCTATGATTTATTCATGATAAAATATGATCTTTCCTTCCTCGTCATGTTCTGGCGATATAGTTTGAATTGGGAACTTGTCACCTATAACCTTCCTTAAGCACAAAACATGGAAAACTGGGTGTACTCATGAAGAGATTGACATCTCCAATTTGTATGCCATAGTACCAATATTTTGCAACACCTTATAAGGGCCATAATACTGGGTTGATAATTTATTATCCTTGTTAGCTTGCTTGAGGTACATTTGTTTATATGGTTGTGGCAGTAAAAATACCTAATTTCCCACATCAAAATTATTTCTACAATGTTGAGAGGTCTATTGTTTAATTTGATTTTGTGCCACAGTCAAGTTATCTTTTAACAGTTGAAGAAATTGTGGTTGATGTGATCTTCCAATGATTGAACCTTAAAATTTTCTCTTAAATAAAATGTGATGGATGGTGGATGATATTCATAAGGTGCCATAATTGAGATCATTTTTGTTGCACTATGTTAAAGGAAGTGTTACACCACCATTCTACTAGAGGTAACCACTTGAACCATTGTGTTTTTTATTAGACACAAAGAAATAAATATATCCTTCAAAACATTTGTTCACTACCTCAGTTTTCCCATTAGATTGAGGATGATAAAATGAGCCATGAGCTAATTGAGTACCAAGATGAGAAAATAATTTTGTCCAAAAATTTCAGTGAAAATGGGATATCTATCACTGACAATAATATTTTGGTTTCCAAGTAAATTTTTTTATATTTACCCAAATGTAGTAGCAACTGTACTATCTTTGAAAGGATGATATAGTTTACAAAAGTGTGTATACTTGTTAAGTCCATCAACAACCACCATGATGAAACTCTTTCATTCAGACTTGGGTAAAATTGCGATAAATCCATTGATACCTCCTCCTAACACTGACCTGGAATGAGTAATAGTTGTAAAGGCATGGGGTATTAATTGTCTCAACTTTATTTTGTTGGAAAACCAAACACCCTGCTAAGAAATTTTTCATATCAGATTTAATTCCATCCTAGAAAAATTCCTTCGAGAACCTATGGTATTTTTTTAAAAATCCTGAATTCCCCCGGTAGGAGAGGTGTGCAATTCCAAAATAATCTTTTGTTTGAATTGAGATTTATTACATAGATATAAGTGATATTTATACCATAGTGAATCATTTTTCTAGATAAATGTATGAGATGCATTGCGATCTTAGTATAACTTTTGAATGAGTGTCCAAACCTCTAGGTCATTCTTCCATTCATCCCTTACTTCAATTATCCAATCAGGTTGAATAATAGAAATGGTACAAAACAATGCTTCCACATCCTCATCCCTCCTTGAGAGTGCATTTGCAACAACATTTTGCTTTCTTTTTTTTAGATGATTTCAAAGGCATAACCCAACATCTCTATGACCATTTTTTTTTATTTTTTTTGAAGATAATCTTTGTTCCAAGAAGTATTTAATACTATCATGATATGTTTTTACCTTAAAATGTCTTCCCATTAAGCAAGGGTTCCTTTTCTTCAGATCATGTAGTATTTCCAACATTTGCTTGTCATAAATAGGTTTGTGTAAATACTTTCTCTTGATTGGATGACTTTAAAAAAAAATGGGTCTTCCCCCTGTATTAAAATGGCATCAATTCCATTTCCCGAGGAATCACATTTTGTAATAAAGTTTTTTGTGAATTCTGGTGTATATAAGATTAGAGCTTGACACATTTCCTCTTTAAGTTGTTCAAAGGACTTAGTTACTTATGGAGTCCAAAATAATGCATCTTTCTTCAGTAATGTTGTTAGTGGTGCCACTATTTTCCCACAATTCTTAACAAACTTGCGATAGTACCCTATCGACCTGAGAACTCTTTCAAGATGCTTTAAATTTCTACGATTTTTCCATTCCTTTATGGATTTAATTTTGTTAGGGTCTACCTTAACACCTTGATAATATACAATATGACCCAAATGTTCCTCTTGTTGTACCCCAAAGAAATGTATGGAGGGTTTTGTATATGATTATTTCTCCTCCAATAGTTTGAGCACCTTACCAACATGTTGAACATGATATTTCAAAGACTTGTTGTAGATTAGTATATCTTAAAAAAATAGTAACACAAATTTTCTAAGGTTTTGAAAATAGAATTCATTAAACCTCGAAATGTGGAAGGTGCATTAGTAAGGCCAAAAGGCATGACCAAAAATTCATAATGAACTTTATGGGTTCTAAACGTTACTTTTGGAATGTCTATTCATCTTCATTCTAATTAGATGATATCCCGAGTGAAGATCCAACTCCATGAAGTAAATTTTTCTATGTAGTTCATCCAACAATTCATTAATGACAGGAATGGAAAATTTATCTTTAATAGTGAGCTTATTAAGATCTCTATAATCGAGACACATACACCATGATCCATCCTTCTTGTGCACCAATACTATTGAAGAAGAGAAATAACTTTGGCTAGGCTGAATTATTCTTGCCTCTAGCATTTCTGCAACCATACATTCAATTTCACTATTCTAGGCATATGGATATTTGTAAGGTCTAATGTTTTGAGGAAAGCTTCCTGGAATTGAGTGAATACCATGAACATGATCGTGAATAGTTTGGATACCTTTAGGAGTCTCAAATACCTTGGAATAATTATCAATGAATATTTTTACATATAGAGAAATGGATGTTTTAGATGTTTGAACATACAGTGAGAATTGCCCGAGAAATTAGTTAACGGAGCAATGAAATATACAAAATATTGTAGAAACACAAATACAGAAACACATAAAACAAGAGAGACACAAATATACATGGTTCATCCAATTTGAGCTATGTCCATGGAGAAACAACCAGTCATTCCTTTTATATCATCCAACAAAATCAAGAGATACAACCTACAACATATCCAATTCAATTTGACAAACTCTCTCTCTCTCTCTCTCTCTCTCTCTCTCTCTCTTTTGCTCCAAATAATAATACACATCCACAATACAATTCCCTCATACAAATTTAGGGTTTCCTTCTAGGGAAAAAATTCTTAAATTAGCATAATTTCTACTATAAGATCATCCACCTAATGAATGAACCAGATTGACTACGGAATTATAATATTTTACAAGGGAAATTTTCATCCATTTCTAGATTTAGGGGCGCTGCCTCCGAACCCCCACCAGGGGGGATCATAAAATTTTCCATCACACCCCCCCGGATCCCCTTGATGTTGTTTAAATAGGAGACATTTCCACCTCTTTAGGAACATGGATTCAACACGACTAAAACGAAAAATCTCTGAATAATGAGGACCCACACCCAACAATCTCCTACTTCAAGACTAATTATATAAACTGCATCATTGCTTCACTTGCTAGAAAATGAATCCATTTGGACTTGGTTGTTTCTCATCTTCACCATAATACTTTAAGACCAATTGAAACTAAGAAAAATATCTTTTTTTTCCTGGTTACAACTTTTGTTAACATAATTGTAGGATTTTGGCTAGTGTGTATATTTTTCAGCTTCAATTGTCCATCGTCCAACACGGACTGTATGAAGTGGTACTTGAGTTGTATATGTTTATTCTTGGAATCAAATTATGAGTTCTTTGCAAGATGATTTTCACACTAGTTGTCACTATATAACCTATCCATATTCTTCTTCTTGGCCATCTCATCCATAAACCTTTGTAACCAAACCATTTGTTTACTAGCTTGTGTAGCAACAACATACTCTACTCCCATTGTTGAAAGTTAAATGATGTTTTTCAACTTTGAGACCCAACTGTTAGTTGTTCCACCTACAGTAAGCACATACCCTATGGTGGTCCTCCTATTATCTCTATCACCTATCATATCTACATCAACATATCCCTATAGAGAAATGTTTGAACCACCAAAGCATAATGCTTGATTTGTGGTACCTTTGAAATACCTGAATCCAATTCACTACCTTCTTACAACTCCCACTGCATGTGCAATATTATGCCTTGTGCAGACCATTGCATACATAAAGCTTCCAATTTTTTATGCATATGGATCTTTGCACATATAATCCATCTCTTCCTGGGTCTTAATATATGTCTCCTTACTTAGTTTGAAATGGCTAGCAAAAGGTGTACTAACTGGTTTTGCATTCTGCATATCAAATATTTCCAACACCTTTTCTATGTACTCACTTTGAGACAATGTTAATTTTTTATTTTTCCTGTATCTAGTCATTCTCATACCAATGATTTGTTTTTCAACACCCAAATCCTTGATTTCAAATGGATTTACCATTTTCCCTTTGATAAAATTTATTTCCTGCATATTAGACCTTGCAACAAGCATATCATCTACATACAATAACAATATAATATGGTTTCCATCATTTTCTTTTTAATATAAACATAGTGATCAAAATGACATCTAGTATAACTTTGTTCAGACATAAACCTGTCAAATTTTAGATACCATTTCCTTGGAGCCATTTTTAATCCATACAATCTCTTCTTCAATTTGTACACTAATTTCTCCTTTCGTTTGACCTCATACCCTTGTGGTTCCTACATATATATTTCTTCTTCCAAATCCCCATGAAGAAAGGTTGCCTTTACATCTAATTGCTCAAGATGCAAATCTAACGCTTCCACTAGACTTAAAATAGTTTTGATTGAATTCATTTTAAAAATAGGAGAAAAAATTTCATCAAAGTCTATACCTTTCTTTTGCGTAAACCCCTTCACCACAAGTCTAGCCTTATACCTTTGTTTACCTCCATCTTCTTCCTTGAACCTATAAGCCCAATTATTTTCCAATGTTGTTTTACATATATGAAACTTGCATAAGTACCAAGTCTATTATGAATTAAGGAGTCCATCTGGTGGGCCCCAGTATTGCAACAATAATGCTACAAGTCCTGGGACTCCCTTCTTTAATTTTATCAACCCGGTAGTTCGTAACAAACTTGGAAGCGACGGTGATGTATGCACAAGTACTAGCTCTTGCCGCAACTGTCACTTGGTCAGCTGGCACAAGTCCACTAGGGGCTTAAGCCAATTTCTATGAGCTCTTAGAAGAATTTTTTTAACTGATGGATGAAATCTAACTCAAAGGAAGCTAATCTACTTGCGGAAAGAAACTGAAAGCCAAAAAGAAACGCAAACCCTAGCAAACCCTAATTCTACCAGCTAGTCCTACTGATGCAAGGAACATGATACAAGCTACTAAAAGGAATGCCATTGACTTCTAGGAAGGTAAAATGCATGTGTCTAAGTTATCACTATCTGAAGAAAACATCTTTTTGTATTTTTGAATAAGTTGTCAGAATTATCATGCATGTGCTTTTAACTAGCTTTTGACTGTGCAGAGGTGGATTGGCGAGAGGAAATGCTTGCAAAAGGTTGGGAAGGTTAAAAGAGGGTCTAAGGAGTCCCTAACACCCTTCCAGAGAGTTTCACAAATTTTTTCTATCGAGAAACCTCATTCATTAGCTTCTACAGGAAGTCTGCTGGGGTTCTACAGGATGTTCAGGAATTTCTACAGGATGTTCTATAAATTTTCTACAGGATGTTCAGAAATGGGATTTTGGAGCATGGATGGAGGGAAAAAGATGGAGGAATGGGTATGGAGGTGAAATAGGGGTGTGAAGAGGTCTAGGAATTGGGGAATGGAGCTGAGGAGTGGCAAGGATGGTGGGATTTGTTCAAGGAAGACTGAAGCAATGTTGCACAAAAATTAGGGTTTTGGGAGCAAATGGAAAACGTGAGGCAAGGATTCTAAGTAGAGGGTGGATTAGATGGTGCTGATGGAGAATAAGTAGATGAAGAAGTGGTACGGGTGCTCTGCAAGTCGTTTTTCCAATCTGAACCAACAAAGACTTGTAAATTCAAAGACCTAGTTATGTTGACCTAATATGCTAGCTACCGGTAAAGAGAATGAACAGAAGTGTGACCTACAATGAAACCATGTATTTTATCTCATGCAACTAAGAAAATTAAAGTCTAAACTTGTAACCAACTTCTACACATGAAAATCAAACACTAGTGATTGCATGGCAAATCAAAATCAGTGTTTTTTTGGGCAACAAAGTCATCCTAGTCACAACTCCTGATCCCACTGAGGGAGAGGTGAAACCACAGATGTTTGATGGCCCTTTTCTTGAAGCTATTTCTGTTAACAACCTATCAACTAAATCTGAGCATGAAAATTTATTTTACTCATAAAAAGCAACCTGAATAATAAAACAAGATTTAAATCAAAATAGCATATTTTATTCTACGAATGCAGCAAAGACACATGAAAGTAAACAAAGGAGATATTGGGTGCTTGAGATGGGCCCAACCCCAAGAGCTACAGCCTCCTAAGAGACATTTAGAGCTGGTGAAAAGTTGGATTCATATTTATTGATCAAAAGAAATGTTACATTTCAAAAACTGTCCACAAGAAGAACTTGAAAATGTGCTGAAAGCAAAGCTAATCTATTGCCTAAAAGTCGAACTACAAAATGACTACAAAATGAATACAAAATGACTAACTACCGGCTAACCAAAATGACTAACTACTAGCTATCTACTGGCTAACCAAAATGAGGCCCTAAGCCCTCTTATTTATACAAATTGAGGACCCCAACAGTCCTCCTAAACTTTAGGGACTCGGCTGCCAAAACTTGTAGTTAACAGCAGTCCTACTTGACTTGCTTGGTTGCCCTTGTGCTAATTGATTTCGTGGCCCTTGAACTCCGAGCTGATGGTGGAGAATTCGAGGTAAGGGCCCATAAATGAAGGGGACTCCTTCCTACAAATCCTCTCCCTTGTTCTCCCACGAATTTGGCTGCCAAGTGCTCATTAAAACCTTCAATTTTGTCTCCAAATTGACCAAAAAGGCTACACAAAGCACACATTAGAACTTGTTGGCATAATGACTAACCCAATTCACTCTATTAGCATAAATATAATAAAAAACATGCAATAAACTAATGAGAATGGTGGATTAAGTCAAATTAGGAGGTTGATTGAGCCCAAATAATTATCCATTTTTGGGGCTCATCACCATCCCTTCTTCCATGGATTCCTCCCACTTCATCCTAGTTTCTATCTACATTGGTTCTGCATATATTTTTGGTTCACCAGAATCAGTCAACAATATATAATATAATGAAGCAGAGTATCATTTAAGGGTCTACTTATCCCGATAGATATTATAACACCACTTTCAGGAGTTTAAGGCTCTTGTTGTTGTTATGGTTGCTGATGATTTTTAGGCACCTTTATTTTTTCTGTGATCTCATCAAGCACTATGTATTATTTGTTTTCCTTTTCTTGTTTCGTTCCCTACATCTGATCCTTATACACAAACTTTTCATTGAATATAACATTTATTCTCCTAATGATTTTGTGATTTTCATAATCATATAAGAAATAACCAAAATCATTTACAGCACATCCAATAAAGGTACATGTCTTTGATTTTGCCTCAAGTTTTGTTATATTTTATTTATTAATGCAGACAAAGGCTTCACAACTGAAAGTATTTAAAAATTAGTGGCTTACCTTTTTACCTGTCCAACCATCCTCTTGAATACCACCATCCAAGGAAATTGAAGGCCCTCTTTTTATTAGATAAAAAAATAATATCTACAACATCTTCTGAAAATTGTAAGTGAAATCCTACATGTAATATGATGCACCTTGCACACTCCATGATTGTGGTGTTCATACATTCTAACACAATTTTCTCGTGGTGTTCCTAGAACTATATTCTCTTTGTGAATTCGATGCTATGAACAATAGTTATAAAACTCTTTGATGTAGTATTCACCTTGGTTGTATGATCTGAGACACTTAAACTTATTTCTTGTCTCATTATTGATCTGAAATGATCATATGTTAAACTAAAGTAGAATTGATTATTACCGTTGGTGAAATGAATGTTAACTTAAAGTGCTTTAACTATGAGAATTGCTTGAAAAGGAATGAATTGATGACAAAATTGAAACATAACCAAGATGTAAAACAAAATTGAAAAGAAGCAAAACACAATGATACCAGACAACAAGTTTGATTACAGAGTATGTCTCCAGGTCCAATTTCAAGATGGGTGTGTGCGTTATTAGGATTGAATTTGAGGAGGTTGATTACACAGAAAATTAACTAGACTGAATGTGCACCCAAGCACTTCTGGTCACTGTCATAAGAAATATCTTTGAACCATCTTTCCAATGCCTATCACGGTTCCCAATTCTCTCTCCAGATGCTCCTGTTACACTGAAAACAAAAACTGCTTATAATGTCCAATTTCTACACACAAAACTTCAAAACCACTAATACCTTCTTCATGAACAAAAATGTGAACTTATAGGGTTTCAGGTATATTTTAAGTCTCTCAGAATGAGTTTGGCATGAATTGGTTTGAATTGGCCTGGTCTTATAACATAGAGCCACCTTAGGTGTTGGTTACAAGGTCCTTGTATCAAAATAACCCAAAAATGACTTTAGGTTTGTCATAATCCGCTGGTAGTTAGCTAACTACATGGAGTTGGTTAACGGCCCATGTAAATAGCCCATGGTCAAGCCACAAAGGGACATAGTGAATTTTAGACCCAACAATTTTAGCTACTGACCCGATTGTCCATCCCTGCATGCGACAACTATTTTTCGGTTATCCTAATGGACTCCCTACTGCGTGGTCCTGATACCCCTACAACCTATCAACAACTGATCACATGCCCCTTTTTCCGATGTGGTTAGGGTTAATTCCTAAGGTTTAGGGACTACAATTAACCTGAAGGCACTCATGTGAATGAGGCTAATGGTTTCGACATGATCAGCGGTTAAGAGCTATGTGAAATGTTTTTAAACATAGTTTTGAAATGTTTTGTGTTTTATATGGTTTGTAATGGCCCGAGAGGGTTTTTAGGCGTAAGACTTTGGTTTAGCATAGGTTTTGTAATGCATTTTTTTTTATCATAGGTTTTGTTGAATGTTGTGTCATAGTCTGAGAGGGTTAGGACTTAGTATTTAATTCATTAGATTTGTTTTGTATTTGTTTATACAATGTTTTAGTACGGTTTATGCTTGGGTTTAGAACTTATGTTTAGGGTTTAGGTCTAGGAATTAAAAACATTTTTTTCCTAAGAACCCTTTGTAAAACCACTTACGACAATGTGAAATACATACCCATACAAACCCATAAGATGATAATCGTGGACCACATATGACAACCAAACCCTAGCGTAACTGACGATGAACATGTGTCGACAACCAAACCTCGATGTAACTGATGACAAACACATGTTGAAAACTAGGTACAAAACCATATTCTCCAAACACCATGCAAACCATCTACATTATCGAACAACCTAAACCATAAACATCACTATTGAAGTTCAAGATATCAGACATTGAATGCTAACAATGACTATTGGTGAAGTTGCTAAAGTTCAAGAGCTCATCAACCAATGAACATTTGATGATCACTTCGATGTTGAACCACTGAAGACTTCGCTCATGCTAGACTGACATGATCCTCCTGGATCAATTCTCAACCAAATATTTCAATTTTTTGAAAGAATCAAATATGTTGGGTAGCAGAGGTCTCGTGTAATAGTTTTGGGGCTTAAAGCCTAGAAATTAGGATAATAATATTGTAAATATCCAAAATATGCGGAGCGCGAAAGGTAATAGGTCGAGTCAAAGGGTTGTCCACCCAAGAAATAATATAGAATAATAAGAAGTAATTCGGCCTGCTCATGGCCCACGGACCAGGGGAATATATAAATAGAGAAAGGCTCTAAGGGTAGAGGGCAGTTCATATTTTGGATGAATCTTAGGGTTATGGTTGGGTAAAGATAGTATTTTCTGCATCTGTAAGCCCGAGTCAAGGGTGTTGGTAGATATATAGAGGCTCTACAGCTGTGTGCGTAGAGGCCTGATAGAGTCCACAGATGTGTGTGTGGACCCCTGCAGCTGAGTGCGTAGGGCTGATATAGTTGTATTGGCAAGGAATTGAATAAAGATAAGGTGATTTTGAAATATTGTGTTGCTCCTGAAATATTGTGGATATGGTTAATTTCTAGTTTAAATATCTTTGTTATCTATGCACTTATTCTTATGTTTTGAGTTTATGCAAATCTATAACATTTCTGGGTGTTTGCATTGGTTATCTCTATTAATTGTTTGCTTAGAGACCATAGGAAGTAGATCTGATCTACAAAAAAATCAATATTAATAAATATTAAGGATTTGCCCAGTTCCGGATCTACGTGGGAGCAGAGTGGCGCAAGGCCATAAAATGGTGCGTGAATCCTCCAGTCCACATCAAGACATCCCAAGGGTGTGGAAACCTGGTTCTAGCACCCTCCCTTACTAGCTTGGGTGAGACCTCAGTCCGCGCTCCATGGGCTATTGCCGAAAGGGCCAATAGCTATGGGATTTGTTTGGCTAATAAATCTTACGAACTTGGGTTAGGCCCCAATAAGCCAACAAATGGTTCTATTGCTAGGACTAGGATTTGCCTAAGGGATGTCTAATATCGAGACGTTGAAACCCTACAGAGAAAGAATCTGAGGATTGCTTCGATCAGGAGTGGTACGGGTTCATAGTAGGTCTTAATACACTGACATGCAAACTAGAGTTTAAACATGACAAGTGTGATCCAGTTGTCGTTATTCAAAAGAGTAGGAATTGAAGATCCAAAACAATTTTGGTTCATGGTAAGGGCGGTATGGGAAGCGCATGGAGTTATGGACAATAACATAAAAAGTGCTACCCTAGTTAGCACACTGTAGGACTGCGCGTTGAAGTGGTATATAAAGTACTCGAGTGATCATCCGAATTTAGGAACAATAGAGATCTAGGCTGAACTAAAAAAAAGAATTTAGCCAGCCGAAATCAGAAATGCAATCGATCATAGGGTTGAAGGAGATAATGATGATGCCTGGTGAAACTCTATGGGATCTAGATTAGAGATTGAAAAGTACAATCCACGAGATGAACATGATGCTGTCAGATGCGCAGCACTGTGTGTGGTTTGTGGTCTCATTGACGCCAAATCTGAGGATGGCGTTGTCACAGCAAAATATCTCAACCCAAGTTGAAGCATTAGAGAAAGTGATGAGTTTACATCAAACTCCAATACAGGATCTAAGGTTGGGAGCTCAGCAAATCCACACACAAATACAAAACATGTGTCTAGAAATGTAGAATTTAAATAAAGAAAAGGCACCCCGCTCAGAAGCACGGGAGGAAGTATGGTGTTTAAAGTGTAGAAACCAGGGTGACGATAAGGATCACTGTCTGGTCTTTGCAAACTACATGACAATGGGGGGACCAACACCGTTGCGACTAGGTGCAAGCAGGGTCGAGCACGACACCCTTCCTCTAGTGCGTAATCTGTTAGGTGGGAGGAAAGCACAACATAGACAATTGCCATCTGTTGCCATAATTTAACTAGATCCCCCAGTAGTTTTTTTGAAACTTTTGCCGATCGATGGGCCGCGAGGAGCGAGACTATCGTAGTTATCAATTATTGATGAACCAGTGACCTGCCTACAGAGTGCAGACTGAAGCACGAGGTTAGGATCTAGCCGCAATGATAGCACGCGGTGGTTTCCAAGGACGTGGATGAGGACAGTGAGGAATGGGGCTAGGAAGGGGTCACGGAAAACTAATCTATTACAACTGCAGACGGCCAAGACACTACGCGTAGGACTATACCAACCTGACCAAAACTTCATGCCCTTACTGCGAGTAGTTCGATCATGAAATGATAGATTTCCCCACATTGATAGCACAGATATGTGAGAATAGGGTGGCTTAGCATACGGTGACACAAAATGTCCAAATGATGAGGGCTGAACCACACAAAGAAGACCCCAACATAAACATGATGCTTAGAAGTGGCACAACTACAGGGGAGGATAAGAGGAAAGTAACCAAGGATGATGTCGGGGTTTGCAAGGAGACAGATCTGGAAGCTAGGAAGAACTTTATGGAGGTCTCTACCCTAGGTAGTAAGGATCATCCTGAATAGGCAAGGGATCCCTCAATGCTAACTACCTTTTTAGAGACATGTATGAAATTTCTTCATGACAATAACATGGTTAAAGGATTACAAGAATTGATAACTAGGTGTGTCAGGTCGGGTGAACCTCGCGTGCTTCGAAAATTAGGAAAACAGGCGTCCAAACTGGGCAAGAAATGTGATTAACGCTGTAGATTGGCGACTATGAGATGGATCAGATCATTTTGGACTTGGGCTCAGATGCAAATGTACTACCTAAACAGACTTGGGAGTGCATGGGCAAGCCCACATTGCAATGGTCTCCTATTCAATTATGGATGGCGAATCAACAGAAGATCCTGCCCATGGGAGGATTGTAAGGAATTACAGTAAATATAGAAGGTGTGAGCACCCACATGGACTTCGAGTAATAGAAATTGTGGATGAAAGTAGCCCTTACTCTACATTATTAGGGATAGACTGGGCCACTGACATGAATGGGGTTATTAATTTAAAGAAGCTGAAAATGATATTTGAGAAGAAGTCACTCCACATAGTCATTCCACTGGACCCGGCTGAGGGACTGCGTTACACTAAACCTATGTGCGATGAAGGACGTGATGATGAATTAGATTGTATCTACAAAATTACTCCGTGAAATCAAGATTGGGTCAATCTAATGCTGGAAGGAAGAATATCGTGGGGGCATGCAAAGTCCTGTGCCGAAGATTCAGGTGAGGAGGATGAGTGGTGGCATAATCGGTTGAACGGAGTAACCATGTTAAATTGCAATATGATGACTAAGTCGTTGTATTGTGTCTGAGCTTAGGATCATAAACTGCCAATGTATGATGAGCTGACAATAGTAGACGAATTCTTGACTAGATTTCAAAGCGTGGTTCTAAAACACCAACAGTTTGATGTGTTGAGATGGGCATTGCACGCAATGCCTGCACATTAGTGGGGCACACATGAAGGAACCTTCGATGATTGGCGTGAATGTAGGCAATGATGCAGATAAGATTTGGGAAGTCGGAGCTCCGAATAACTGAGAAATACAATGGATGTGATGACCCGCATAGGCACCTTACCAGAAGGGTCCAAGCCTATGGGGAAGAGCCTCAATCAGAGTTGGTACACTTATTTTATCATACCCTGGATGTCATTCCAAGGAATTGGTATACCTAAATCGAGCTTTGCCATGGCATAGGCGAGTGGGATATCTTGTGCGAAGGCTTTTTGTTAACGTTCCTCTTTGAATATCAATGGATGGATATGGTGGATGACGCATTGCAGATGGTCAAGGCCGCTATTTCCAAAATACCACTGGAACCAAAAGAAGTCATGCATCTAGACTAATCACGATAGTTGAGCCAGGCCCTGGAATGTTACAATGTGCAGGTAGAAGATGATGAGGATGACCCTAGGAACATCAATATTCTGGAAACAGAGGGGAGTCGTGAGGTTCGTGGACCCAAAATTGAGGATCTCGACATCAAAGCACCATTTAAAACGAAACAAGTAATCATCGGAACAAAGGAAGAACCAGAGTATGCAATGCTTGGGGATTATTGGGACAATGCCACGGTGGAAAAAGTCATCGAACTGCTTCAAGAATATCAATATTTATTCCCGACTAAAATCACAGAGTTAAAAGGGATTCTCGGTGACCTAGGAATGATGAAGATAACCTTGAAGATGGACGCGAAGCTAGTTAAGTAGCAACCTTACTGGTTGAATCCAAAATAAAAAGCAAAGGTCCGTGAAAAGTTGGACAAGATGTTTGTAGTAGGAATAATTGAACCAGTGGAGGAGTGTGACTGGGTATGTCTGATGGTTGTGTAGGGAAAAAACAGAAAGGTGAAATTTGCATCTGTGTGGATCTCTGGAAGCTCAATGATGCATGTGTTAACAATCTATTTCCAGTGCCATTTACAAACGAGGTACTGGAAAATGTGGGAGGATAGTAAGCCTACTCCTTTATAGATGACTTCTTAGGGTACCACCAGATCAAGATTGCATCGGAGGATGGGAGTAAAACAATGTTTGCTACCGAATGGGGTTGCTTTCAGTATACGATGACGCCCTTTGGACTAAAGAATGCACTGGCGATATTCTCGTGCGTCGTGGTAGTTGCCATCAAGGAATTCATCCATAAGTTCTTATAGGTATATCTTGACGATTGTACCATATTTGGGCTAGTTAAGAAACATACTGTGAGATTACAGTTAATGCTGGATACGTGTTGATGACACTAGATTGAGCTAAACCTAAAGAAGTGTACTTTCCTTGTCCCCTTCAAGAACTTGCTCAACCATGTGGTTAGTAGGCAAGGCCTCATGGTGGATCCGACAAAGATTGTTGTTATACTCAATCTACAAGCACCATGAAGTGTCAAGCAGTTGGGCACCACACTAGGACACACTAGTTACTACCGGAAGTTCATGAAGAGCTACGCGCTGATCACGACACCGATGGAACAATTGTTGAAGAAGGATACTACTTATTGCTAGAATGAGGAATGTAACAAAAGTCTAGAAATGTTCAAGGAAAAAATGGCATTAGCTCCTATCTTGGTCTTTCCAAAATGGGACATCGAATTCCACGTACATGTTGACGCATTGTGTATCATGTTGGGCACAATACTCACATAGGAAGGAGCAGAAGTAATTGATCACTCGATCCCATTCACAAGTCGACGATTATCCAAAGCTAAGAAGAACTACTCCACTACAGAGTGGGAGGGACTGGCGATGGTGTACGTGCTCCAGAAATACCGCCACTACCTACTGGGAGGACACTTTAAGGTGTATACTGATCACTATACACTCAAATACCTATTGGACAAGCCTGTGTTGGGGGGGCGCCTCTGTAGCTGGTTGTTATTATTTCAAGAATATGATTTTGAAGTCATCGTAAAGCCAGGACATCTAAACGCAGGCCTAGATCACCTATCCCGGATTGAGAACGGTGAAGAGCCCACAAACTTAGAGGAAGGGCTACCCAATGCATAGTTGTATGCAGTACATGTCGTGGATGGACATTTTGAGGATATAATCCACTTCTTAACCACAGGAACCACACTGGTGGGATATTCCATTCAGAAAAAGAAAGAATTGGTGATACGCGTAGCACATTTTATTGTTATTGTAGGGCACCTATACAAAATGGGCAATGACGAAATATTACGTAGATATGTACCTGAATTTGAATGAGGACATATCCTGGCTGAAGCACATGGGGGAGTTGTTGGAGGACATTATACGGGCCACACTACAACACAAAATATTCTTCGTGTTGGACTATGGTGGCCAACTCTACATCAAGACTCAAAAGCATACTATCGGGCTTGCGACATATGTCAACGAACTGGGAAACCATCGCGGAGGGATGAAATGCCTCTCAAGCCACAGATGACTGTGCAACCATTTGAAAAATGGGCGATCAATTTTGTGGGGCCTTTCACACCTCCAAGAAAGATGGTGGCATGCTATATCATCACGATGACAGAATACTTGACCCGATGGGTAGAAGAATAGATGGTTAAAGACTGTACAACTGCTACAGCTGCGAAATTCTTGTTCGAGAATGTGTTAACATGAATTTGGATGTCTAAAAATTCTAATGAGCGAACGCAGAATGCATTTTCTAAATGAGACTATCAGCGCACTCACTGAGGAATTTCAGATATATCATCAGCAGAGTACGTCATATCATCCACAAGAAAATGGGACTGTTGAAGCATTTAATAAAATTTTGGAGATAGCGTTGACCAAGGTATGTAATGCGCAGCGAAACGATTGGGATTTGCGCATATTTGCTATGCTATGGGCATATCGAACAACATGCAAGAAGGTAATGGGCCAGACCCCTTTCCGGTTAGTCTATCTCAAGGAAGTTGTCATGGCAATGGAGTACATTGTTCCTAGTTTACGAATCATAGCAATGACAGGTATGGAAAACCATAGAGCAATGGAAGAAAGTATCGCGCAATTGGAGGAGCTTGAAGAGGAGGGATTTCTGGAAGGATTTCATCAGCAAGTACAAAAGTAGTAAGAAAAATCTTGGCATGATCACCATATCAAAATGCGCACATTGAAAGCAAACAACCTAGTATTACTATATGACAACAAGTTCTAGAAATTACCTGGGAAACTTTGCATGTACTACTTAGGACCTTGTGTAGTTAAAGAAGTTATAGATGGAGGTGTAGTCCAGCTTTCCAAGCTTAATGGAGACCCCTTCCCGGGAAGAGTAAATGGCAGTCACCTGAAGCTCCACATGGGTGGGCCAACTGCCTGACTAATCGTCCAAAGGATAGTCTCACCACTCCAGCCAGTTGAAAGAGAGTGCAGGATGATAAAGCATTTTGGGGGCTAGATGTGCGACAATCAGGGTGCACATAGATTTTGTTTGTCACATGAGTCGTGATTCCTCAGAAATGGTTGCGTTGCTATAAGTAGAAAGATGACCGTTGTTTTCACTATTCATGACAAGATATCTGAGTTATGGAAAAAGGGAGCGGGCGGCGGGCAATTAAGAGATAGGGTACGAACTAGATCTGGAATGATCTATAGCATGTTTAACATGAGGGCACCAGAAAAGGTGGGAGCCAACGAATTTGAATTTTGAAACACTTATAAATCACAAGGAAGCACCCATCGAACAAGCTCTGCTTTTGAGAATAGTAAGCTATTGTGCCTTCCCATCGCTATGGACCTCTTCATTATCTATGCTCAAGGGGTATGGCTGAGGGTTGTGATATGGCTAATGAAGATGTCGGGCTTTCAGAAGATCACGGTGTCGACAACTATGGGCACTACATAGAGTTCAACATCGACGGTAGGGGATGTGCCGAAAGTTTGTAGACATGAAGCCGAACTGGTCCAGATGCCGCTGCCTCACCCATGGGTTGATCAACAAACCATTAAAGATAAGGGAACGACTGTAAAAATGGAAAAAAATGGTGGAATTGCAGTTAACAAGTCATCTCTAATACACCTTGAATACTGGGATCTCACGAACCGCAGCAATGGTCTTGCAAAATTGCAACACAAGCTACAACAGATAGTGCACATAGATGCTACAAAATTGGAAAATATATGCGTTGGTACGAGGAGTTCTCGTATGCGGCACCCCAGCTAGAGCTAAAATCCTATGAGGGGGTGTTATGTGTTAACCGAGAAGAGAAAAATGAGCATTATCGGTTGCATGAAGTGGTAGATACAATGGAGAAAGAGTTGAAAGAAGCATTGTAGGAGACAAAGAGGGAGTTGCAAAATGAAGTGCGTCACTCAGAGGAAGGTGAACCACGGAGCCTAGACAGTGCGTATCGCCGCACCGACAAGTGACTCGAAATGGGTCATGATGACTATGTTGGGGGCCTGTTGGGTAGTGGAGGTCCTATGTAACATGTTTGGGGCTAAAAGCCTAGAAATTAGGATAATAATATTGTAAATCTCCGAAATATGTGGAGCACGAAAGGTAATAGGTCGAGTCAAAGGGTTGTCAACCAAAGAAATAATATAGAATAATAGGAAGTAAGTTAGCCTGCCCATGGTCCGTGGACCATGGGAATGTATAAATATAGCAAGGCTCTAAGGGTAGAGGGCAGTTCGTGTTTTGGATGAATCCTGGGGTTATGGTTGGGTAAAGATAGTATTTTCTACATCTATAAGTCTGAGTCAAGTGTGTTGGTAGATAAATAGAGGCTCTGCAGTTGTGTGCACAAAGGCCTGATAGAGTTCACAGCTATGTGTGTGGACCCCTGTAGCTGAGTGCATAGGGTGGATCTGGTTAATTTCTAGTTTAAATATTTATTGATCTATGCGCTTATGCTTATGTTCTGAGTTTTTGCAAATCTATAACATTTCAGGGTGTGCGCATTGGTTATCTCTATTAATTCTTTTCTTAAATATCATAAGAAGTAGATCTGATCTATAACAAACTCAGTATTAATAAATAGTAATGATTTCCTGGTTCTAGATCTATGTAGGAGCAGAGTGGCGCAAGGCCATAGAATGGTGCACAAAACCTCTAGTCCACATCAAGACATCCCAACGATGTGGAAACCTGGTTCTAGCACCCTCCCCTGCTAGCTCAGGTGAGATCTCAGTCCATGCTCTGCCGGTTGTTGCTAAAAGGTCCGGTAGTTGTGGGATTTGTTTGGCTAATAAATCTTCTAAACCTGGGTCAAGCCCCAATAAGGCAACAAAATACATCATATTTATCTCAAATACAATAAATCCAAGTTTCCCTAGTTAAATCATCAATAAAAGTAACATAAAAGTGATATCCATGGAGATATTATATCTGAGCAGGTCCCCATACATCTATATGTATAAGATCTAATTTTTCACTCTTATTTTCCTTACCAACTCTAATAAATTTGACTCTCTTATATTTTCCATAAACAAAATTTTTGCAGAAATCCAAATCAACATGATTCAAACTTGGAAACAAGTTTCTTGAGTGAAGAATCCTCATCCCCTTCTCACTTATTTGCCCAAGCCTATGATTCTAGAGTTTTATGTCTACTATTGTGGAGGTTCAAGAATATATTTCATAAATACGATGTACCAACCTTTTCTCCTTTTTCTATTTCCAGTTCTCCTTTAGTGAACTTGCACATGTTGTCTGTGAATGTAGTTACACAACGTTCACCACCTAACTACCATGTTGAAATTGTATTTTTCTTCATATATGGAACATTCCTTACCTTCTTCAATATCCATTAGTTTACAATTTATTTCTTTATCAAAACCTTACCCATTCCAATGATTTTATAGGGTTTATCATCACCTAAATGAACCTGTCCAAAATCTCCTTGAACAAAGTCATGAAATTGTTTCCTATCAAGTGCGGCATGGAATGAGGACCCTGAATCTACAACCCAGGCATCAATAATATTCTCTAATGAAAGAATCAAAGCATGTTGTAACACATCACCTGCCACATTTTCTTCATGATTTTTCTCTTGTTTTCCATGTCCTTCTTTTCCCTTCCGAGATTCACAATATTTCTTATTGTGTCCTTTTTTCCCACATTTCCAACACACAACCCCTGATTTGGATTTTGATTTTCCTTTTCTTGACTTACTGTGATTTATTAGGCTCCTTCCTCAATCCATTTTTTTCCCCTAGTCTCTCTAGTCAAAGAATTACCTGATGTCTCATTGGAGCTTTCTCATCATATTTTCTCACCAAGGATGGCACCAATAGCATCATAAAAATTTCAATGTAATAGATCTAGAGATAGAGTTACTAATATCCATAACTAATCCATTACAACTTTATGGAAATGAGAATAGAAATAAAAAATCCCTAACTTCATCATCAAAATTTAGCCCTACAGAACTTATTTGGCTGGTAACCATGTTAAATTCATTTAAATTATCAATCATAGATCCACCTTCTGACATCTTCATATTAAATAGATGTTTCATAAGAAATACATTATTGAGGCTGAGGGTTTTTTATATAGTTGGCCAATACCAATATTAAACCTTTTTCTATCTTTTCCTTTGAAATGTTGAATGCCACTAACACTGCTAGACATAGTTGTATTGTTCCTAGTGCCTTTCTGGTGAGAATATCCCATTCTTCCACTGTCATACTTGTCATCTCCTTTGATTTTCAACTCAATGGTAGGTACATATCTTTATGATATAGATAGTATTCCATTTGCATCTTTCATATATGGTAGTTTTTTCCATTAAATTGCTTGACCCTAAACCTACCATCTTCCACCATTTCTCTCACTCGAACTAGGAACCCTTCTTTCTTATTAGTTAATCAGCCAAATAGACCTTCAGTTCTGATACTAGTCATTAGAAATTAATTAAAGAAGCAATGAAATACACAAAATATTCCAAAAACATAAATACAGAAATGAATAAAACAAGAGACACACATTTATAAGTGGCTCACTCAATTTGGGCTACATCCACGGAGAAACAAGCAGTCCTTCCTTTTATATCATCTAGCAAAATGAAGAGATACAACCTATAACAAATCCACTATAATTTTCTCTTCACTCTTAGACAACATCCTCTCTCTCTCTGGATCTCAATAATAATACACAAGTGAAATAAAATTCCCTCATATAAACTTAGGGTTTCCTTCAAGGGATAAAACCCTAAATTAAAATAACTTCTACCATTAGATCATCCACCTCATGAACGACCTAGATTGACTATGAAATTACAATATTTTACAAGAAAAAATTTCATCTATTTTTAGCTTCAAGGGTGCTTCCCCTAACACCTATCAGGGGGGTCTCATAAAAGTCACCTTCACCCCCCTGTGGACCCCCCTGATGGTGATTAAATCAGTGGCATTGCTAGCTCATTAGGAACAGGGATCCAACATGACTGAAACAAAAAAATTACGAATAATCAGGAAGATAATCAGGCTCCACACCACACAAATTGTGCAATTAGCCATCGTTTTTCCTTCTTCAAAATAATTTTCATGCAATTAGAGTTGATTATCTTCCCCTTTTTCCCTATGATACCTCTAAATTTAATTTCCTTTCCTTCCCAGAAAAATTTCAAGAAAAGTTCTTGAAAATTAAAAGATATCATACAAAAATATTGTAACCATTGGAATCCTAATACAACATCAACACTACCCATTAGAATGGAAAGCATTGGACTATTCAATACATATTCCCCCATGGTTAAATTTATATTAGGACACTTCCCTATGAAATTTATAATTCCTCCATTTGCAACCATCATTTCACACTCTGGTGCTAGATATAAAAAGAAATTCAATTTGTGGCTATTTTACAATGAATAAAATTATGGGTACTACCTGAATCAATGAACATTATTCAAATTTTCTTCTTGATATATCCTTCTACCTTGAGAGTTTGGGGAGTGGTAACTCCTACCAATGAATTACAAGATATGGTCAAATTCATTTCTTCTTTTTCAACACCCGGGGTTGGCTCCTGGTGTATGTCTTCTTCTTTTGATGTTTCTTTTTCCTTTTCTTCCTCCTCTTCACAATCAATGTAAAAGAATTTCTTCTTAACACACTTACGACCTTTAGTGTATTTTCTATCACAACTATAACAAATCCATTTTTATATTTTTCCTCTATTTGTTGTTGTAACAACCCCTTGTTCATTTTTTATGTAAAAAAAAATAAGACCAAGGTCATGGGACACATATTCCAAGCTTAATGTCAGGAAAAACATAGTGATGAGTTTCACTTGTGATTAATTAATGGAAATGAAAATTGGTAAAGGAAAAGAGGAAATAATTGAATTTTTTTTTATGAAATAAAGGAAAATAAGAGAAAAGGAAGATGAAGAGACACATATTTACATGAGAGAGAAATTGAAGGAAAAATGAAGGAAAACAAAGAAAATAGAGGCATCGATGATAAAAAGACTTATGAGGATTAGTTTATAGCTTTTGTCAGTTGAGTTTCTACTAGTTCAGTTTTGGAATTCTCTTTCATTCTCTCATTCCCTCATACTCTTGCACACTTAGAGAAATCTTGGAGCATGCTTCGATAATTTTACTATTCATTTGGATTAGAGAAAGAAGGCAACGGAAAGAAGGAAATAGGAAGGGAACAGTATGATCAGTTGTTACTGCTGGATCACTTTGCAGGTAACAGGTTGCATGTGTGATTTCCTTGCTAATTTCTGGATGCATGGTATATGCATGTGATTTTATGGTTACGTGTTGTCATTGGCATTGAGATTTGCCTAGATTGGTAGTGGTTTTAGCCTTTCTTTTTGATTTCCTAGATAGTCATGGTGTTGAAAGAGAGTGTAGGATGATAAAGCAGTTTGGGGGCTAGATGTGCAACAATCGGGGTGTGCATAGATGTGGTTTGTCACATGAGTCGTGATTTCTCGGAAAAGGTTGTGCTGCTATAAGTAGAAAGATGACCGTTGTTGTCACTATTCATGACAAGATATCTGAGTTATGGAAAAAGGGAGCGGGCGGCAGGCAATTAAGAGATAGGTTACGAACTAGATGTGGAATGATGTATAGCATGTTTAACATGAGGGCACCAGAAAAGGTGGGAGCCAACGAATTTGAATTTTGAAACACTTATAAATCACAAGGGAGCAACCACCGAACAAGTTGCTCTTTTGAGAACAATAAGCTATTGTGCCTTCCCATCGCTATGGACCTCTTCATTATCTATGCTCAAGGGGTAAGGCTGAGGGTTGTGATATGGCCAATGAAGATTTCAGGCTTTCAGAAGATCATGGTGTCGACAACTATGGGCACTACATAGAGTTCAACATTACGGTAGGGGATGTGCTAAAAGTTTGTAGATATGAAGCCGAACTGGTCCAGATGCCGCTGCCTCACCCATGGGCTGATCGACAAACCATTAAAGATAAGGGAACGACTGTAAAAATGGAAAAAAATGGTGGAATTGCAGTTAACAAGTCATCTCTAATACACCTTGAATACTAGGATCTCACGGACCGTAGCAATGGTCTTGCAAAATTGCAACACAAGCTACAACAGATAGTGCACATAGATGCTACAAAATCGGAAAATAGATGCGTTGGTACGAGGAGTTCCTGTATGCGGCACCCCAGCTAGAGATAAAATCCTATGTGGGGGTGTCCGAGAAGAGAAAAATGAGCATTATCGGTTGCATGAAGTGGTAGAGACAATGGAGAAAGAGTTGAAAGAAGCATTGCAGGAGACAAATAGGGAGTTGAAAAATGAAGTGCGTCACTCAGAGGAAGGTGAACCACGGAGCCTAGACAGTGCGTATCGCCGCACCGACAAGTGACTCGAAATGGGTCATGATGACTATGTTGGGGGCCTGTTGGGTAGTGGAGGTCCTATGTAACATGTTTGGGGCTAAAAGCCTAGATATTAGGACAATAATATTGTAAATCTCTGAAATATGTGGAGCACGAAAGGTAATACGTCGAGTCAAAGGGTTGTCAACCAAAGAAATAATATAGAATAATAGGAAGTAAGTCAGCCTGCCCATGGTTCGTGGACCATGAGAATGTATAAATATAGCAAGGCTCTAAGGGTAGAGGGCAGTTCGTGTTTTGGATGAATCTTGGGGTTATGTTTGGGTAAAGATAGTATTTTCTACATCTATAAGTCTGATTCAAGGGTGTTGGTAGATAAATAGAGGCTCTGCAGTTGTGTGCACAAAGGCCTGATAGAGTTCGCAGCTATGTGTGTGGACCCCTGTAGCTGAGTGCGTAGGGTGGATCTAGTTGTATTGGCAAGGAATTGAATAAAGATAAGGTGATTCTAAAATACTATGTTGCTCCTGAAATATTGTGGATCTGGTTAATTTCTAGTTTAAATATTTGTTTGATCTATGCGCTTATGCTTATGTTCTGAGTTTTTGCAAATCTATAACATTTCAGGGTGTGCGCATTGGTTATCTCTATTAATTGTTTTCTTAAATATCGTAAGAAGTAGATCTGATCTATAACAATCTCAGTATTAATAAATAGTAAGCATTTCCCGGTTCTAGATCTATGTAGGAGCAGAGTGGTGCAAGGCCATAGAATGGTGCACAAAACCTCTAGTCCACATCAAGACATCCCAATGATGAGGAAACCTGGTTCTAGCACCCTCCCCTGCTAGCTCAGGTAAGACCTCAGTCCATGCTCTGCGGGTTGTTGCTGAAAGGTCCGGTAGTTGTGGGATTTGTTTGGCTAATAAATCTTCTAAAACTGGGTCAAGCCCCAATAAGGTAACAAAATACATCATATTTATTTCAAATACAATAAATCCAAGTTTCCCTAGTTGCATCATCAATAAAAGTAACATAAAAGTGAGATACACGGAGATATTATATCTGAGCAGGTCACCATACATCTATATGTATAAGATCTAATTTTTCACTCTTATTTTCCTTACCAACTCTAATAAATATGACCCTCTTCTGGTTTCCATAAACAAAATTTTTGCAGAAATCGAAATCAACATGCTTCAAACCTGGAAACAAGTTTCTTGAGTGAAGAATCCTCATCCCCTTCTCACTTATCTACCCAAGCCTATGATTCTAGAGTTTTATGTCTACTATTGTGGAGGTTCAAGAATATATTTCATAAATACGATGTACCAACCTTTTCTCATTTTTCTATTTCTAGTTCTCCTTTAGTGACCTTGCACATGTTGTCTGTGAATGTAGTTACACAACCTTCACCACCTAACTACCATGTTGAAATTGTATTTTTCTTCATATATGGAACATTCCTTACCTTCTTTAATATACATTAGTTTACATTTTATTTATTTATCAAAACCTTACCCATTCCAATCATTTTACAGGGTTTATCATCACCTAGATGAACCTGTCCAAAATCTCCTTGAACAAAGTCATGAAATTGTTTCCTATCAAGTGCGGCATGGAATGAGGACTCTGAATCTACAACCCAGGAATCAATAATATTCTCTAATTAAAGAATCAAAGCATGTTGTAACACATCACCTGCCACATTTTCTTCATGATTTTTCTCTTGTTTTCCATGTCCTTCTTTTCCCTTCCGAGATTCACAATACTTCTTATTGTGTCATTTTTTCCCACATTTCCAACACACTACCCCTGATTTGGATTTTGATTTTCCTTTTCTTGACTTACTGTGATTTATTAGGCTCCTTCGTCAATCCATTTTTTCCCCTAGTCTCTATAGTCAAAGAATTACCTGATGTCTCATTGGAGCTTTCTCGTCATATTTTCTCACCAAGGATGGCACCAATAGCATAATCAAAATTTCAATGTAATAGATCTACAGATAGAGTTACTAATATCCATAACTAATCCATTCCAACATTATGGAAATGAGAATAGAAATAAAAAATCCCTAACTTCATCATCAAAATTTAGCCCTACAGAACTTAACTGGCTGGTAACCATGTTAAATTCATTTAAATTATCAGTAATGGATCCACCTTCTGTCATCTTCATATTAAATAGATGTTTCATAAGAAATACATTATTTGAGGCTGAGGGTTTTTTATATAGTTGGCCAATAACAATATTAAACCTTTTTTTATCGTTTCCTTTGAAATGTTCAATGCCACTAACGCTGCTAGACATAGTTGTATTGTTCCTAGTGCCTTTCTGGTGAGAATATCCCATTCTGCCACTGTCATACTTGTCATCTCCTTTGATTTTCAACTCAATGGTAGGTACATATATTTATGATATAGATAGTATTCCATTTGCATATTTCATATATGGTAGTTTTTTCCATTAAATTGCTTGACCCTAAACCTACCATCTTCCACCATTTCTCTCACTCGAACTAGGAACCCTTCTTTCTAGTGAGTTAATCAGCCAAATAGACCTTCAGATCTGATACTAGTCATTAGAAATTAATTAAAGAAGCAATGAAATACACAAAATATTCCAAAAACATAAATACAGAAATGAATAAAACAAGAGAGACACATATATAAGTGGCTCACTCAATTTGGGCTACATCCACGGAGAAACAAGCAGTCCTTCCTTTTATATTATCTAGCAAAATGAAGAGATACAACCTATAACAAATCCACTATAATTTTCTCTTCACTCTCGGACAACATCCTCTCTCTCTCTCTGGATCTGAATAATAATACACAAGTGCAATAAAATTCCCTCATATAAACTTAGGGTTTCCTTCAAGCGATAAAACCCTAAATTAAAATAACTTCTACCATTAGATCATCCACCTCATGAACGACCTAGATTGACTATGAAATTACAATATTTTACAAGAAAAGTTTTCATCTATTTTTAGCTTCGAGGGTGCTTCCCCTAACACCTGTCAGGGGGGTCTCATAAAAGTCACCTTCACTCCCCTGTGGACCCCCCTGATGGTGGTTAAATCAGTGGCATTTCTAGCTCACTAGGAACAGGGATCTAACATGACTGAAACAAAAAAGTTATGAATAATCAGGAAGATAATCAGGCTCCACACCACACAAATTGTGCAATTAGCCGTCGTTTTTCCTTCTTCAAAATATTTGTCATGCAATTAGAGTTGATTATCTTCCCCTTTTTCCCTATGATACCTCTAAATTTAATTTCCTTTCCTTCCCAGAAAAAATTCAAGAAATGTTCTTGAAAATTAAAAGATATCATCCAAACATATTGTAACCATTGGAATCCTAATACAACATCAACACTACCCATTAGAATGGAAAGCATTGGACTATTCAATACATATTCCCCCATGGTTAAATTTATATTACGACACTTCCCTATGAAATTTATAATTCCTCCATTTGCAACCATCATTTCACACTCTGATGCTAGATATGAAAAGAAATTCAATTTGTGGCTATTTTACAATGAATAAAATTATGGGTACTACCTGAATCAATGAACATTATTCGAATTTTCTTCTTGATATATCCTTCTACCTTGAGAGTTTGAGGAGTGGTAACTCCTACCAATGCATTACAAGATATGGTCAAATTCATTTCTTCTTTTTCAATACCCGGAGTTGGCTCCTAGTGTATGTCTTCTTCTTTTGATGTTTCTTTTTCCTTTTCTTCCTCCTCTTCACAATCAATGTAAAAGAATTTCTTCTCAACACACTTGTGACCTTTAGTGTATTTTCTATCACAACTATAACAAATCCATTTTTATATTTTTCCTCTATTTGTTGTTGTAACAACCCCTTGTTGATTTTTTATGTAAAAAAAATAAGACCAAGTTCATGGGACACATATTCCAAGCTTAATGTCAGGAAAAACATAGTGATGAGTTTCACTTGTGATTAATTAATGGAAATGAAAATTGGTAAAGGAAAAGAGGAAATAATTGAAATTTTGTTTATGAAATAAAGGAAAATAAGAGAAGAGGAAGATGAAGAGACACATATTTACATGAGAGAGAAATTGAAGGAAAAATGAAGGAAAACGAAGAAAATAGAGGCATCGATGATAAAAAGGCTTATGAGGATTAGTTTACAGCTTTTGTCAGTTGAGTTTCTACTAGTTCAGTTTTGGAATTCTCTTTCTTTCTCTCATTCCCTCATACTCTTGCACACTTAGAGAAATCTTGGAGCATGCTTTGATAATTTTACTATTCATTTGGATTAGAGAAAGAAGGCAAAGGAAAGAAGGAAATAGGAAGGGAACAGTAAGATCAGTTGTTACTACTGGATCACTTTGTAGGTAACAGGGTTCATGTGTGATTTCCTTGCTAATTTCTGGATGCATGGTATATGCATGTGATTTTATGGTTACGTGTTGTCATTGGCATTGAGATTTGCCTAGATTGGTAGTGGTTTTAGCCTTTCCTTTTGATTTCCTAGATAGTCATGGTGTTGAAAGAGAGTGCAGGATGATAAAGCAGTTTGGGGGCTAGATGTGCGACAATCGGGGTGCGCATAGATGTGGTTTGTCACATGAGTCGCGATTTCTCAGAAAAGGTTGCGCTGCTATAAGTAGAAAGATGACCGTTGTTGTCACTATTCATGACAAGATATCTGAGTTATGGAAAAAGGGAGCGGGCGGTGGGAAATTAAGAGATAGGGTACGAACTAGATCTGGAATGATCTATAGCATGCTTAACATGAGGGCACCAGAAAAGGTGGGAGCCAATGAATTTGAATTTTGAAACACTTATAAATCCCAAGGGAGCACCCACCAAACAAGCTGCGCTTTTGAGAAAAGTAAGCTATTGTGCCTTCCCATCACTATGGACCTCTTCATTATCTATGCTCAAGGGGTAAGGCTGAGGGTTGTGATATGGCCAATGAAGATGTCGGGCTTGTTAACACCCAAGTTGTTCCCTATGACTCCCAAGGGAATACGGCCGGGGTAACCACTAACCAATCTTTGGATTACAGCTTCTAGCCCAGCTGTAATCAGAGAGGGCTCTCTCTTTAATTTTTCTCTCTGTTCTATGGAAATTTTTAGGCTAGTTATGAAGTTCAAGATTTTGTTTTATGTTTGGTTGGGAGGATGTGTTTCTGAAACTTTAAAGTATAGTTCTGCCAGTAAAATTAGTCCATTGGGCAATGGAGTCTGTCGCTGTTGGTTTCTTGAAATCCTGAGTTTGATGCAGCTGGAGTTATAGGGCCATTTGGATACTTCATGAAACAAACTTTAAATTGTGATAATGGAGTGCAAACAGCCAGTGAAAAGCAGTTAATATTTTTTCACTAAGCTGGGATGTGAGAAAGGGATGTATTCCTCAGGAGCAAACTTGAATTCCTGAAACAATAAACACTGTGATGATATAGTGTGAAAGGCTAGCAATTAAGAATTACGCTTTCATTACTATAACTGAAGAAAATATATTTTAAATAGCTTAGATTGAGTTCAGGGTAATCTGTGATTAAATCCTGGAACTATTCTTTTTCCTTGCTATTAATTGTTTAAACATAGGCAACATGAAAGAGATATGAAAGATGACAAACACATAACAAAGAGTTACAAGAGAAAATTATTGTGTCATGAGATACGCAGGAATCTTGCAACTTTCAGCTAAACACCAGCAGAACATCAAACAACACAGAGCTTTGGAAATTCCATCATCCTTTGTATTACTTCTTTGAGAATTACCGTAAAAGAAGAGCAGAATAGATATGAGCAATCTCTTACATCCAATGTCCAACCCCTGCTAACAAATGCGAGGGGGAATATATAGCAGTATCATACAAAATATCTCAGGCATTGAGTCATCTGAGAGGTAAAATATCTTCATTAACTCGTACAGAAATTGCAGATAAAAAGTTATTACAATCTTTAATAAACATTAAAGGCTCTTACTCCTATCAGAAAAATTTGACCTTGGAGCTCACGGAGTCGGTTGAGCGCTTTGTTATAACTGCTGAATGACGTGTCTGTGCAGCTCTGTCCTCCTGTAGCTTCTCGGCCCTGTCACCTGTGACTGCTAGTGCTGCTTTGGTGGCCGAATACTTGTGTTGAGTTGGCTGAGCCTCTTTCTGCATACCTGCTGATGTGTCTTTATCTTCCTGTGTATGAAAACTTAAATATTTTCAAAAAGCAATAACATAATTACTGACTTTGATTTAACAGTAATTGTATCAAATTATCCCACACATCCTGTGTAGGCAATTGATGCCTCAAAATTGACCCCATGGTCTCATATGCGTCTGTGTACTTGTAAAAATGGGGAGGCTCATCAAACAAGTGTGTGATTTCATTCATAATAAAAAATAAACTCTCCACCCTGTTGAAGAGGGTCTGTCCTGTTGCTGGTCCTACTTCTGTTGATGTACTAGCTGTTTCTGCAATTTGATTTCCAGCAAAAGTGTTCACTCTCTTGGCATATTTTTCATGTGAGAGAAACCTTCCTGATGTCTCCAGCAAGCTAGGAAGACCCCTGTTTTGCAATGCCATGAACCTGTTCTGGAATTTGTTGATATCTGCTTGCATATCCTGGGTTCTTCTTTCTAGGGTCTGAACTAGGTTTCTGAATGTTAGGACCCTTTTGATCAGTGAAATGGTCTCAGTCCAGTTGCCAATTCCCATTTTTAATGAGCTGGGAGCTTGTCCTGTAGTTCAGCACGTTAATCATTTTAGTGGCAATCTCAGGCATATTGCCTAGAGATGACCTTGCTCGTTGGATCTCTCTGTGTGCTTTTCCAATGAGCGTTATTTGCTCATGGATGGCTTCAGTGTACTCCCACTGGTCTGTGATGGATTGGCCAATATTGGCCCACAGGACCCGTTTAAGCTCAGATGTCACCTTTTCGAGTGTGAGCTCTTTTTCTAGCTCAGTTATTCTCTTCTTAAGAGCCTTTACCTCCCTTTCTCTTTCAGCCACATTCTGCTTGGACTTGTCATATTTCTCATTGATTTTAGCCAGAGTGTCCTTGGCTTGATTTAACTCTGACATTTGAGACTCCAAGGCTTGAATTTCGTTCCTCAGTTTTTGCATATCAAGGCTTTCAGCCTGCTCTGTTGTTGGTGCTGAGGTGGATGGTGCTACCTGTTGTATCTGCTGGCTGGGAGGGGCAGTAGTTTGAGGGATTTCCTCAAGATTTATTGTTCTTGGAGGAGGTTGTGAGGTTTGTCCTGCCTCCTTTTGTTGCAATGCTATCTGCAGGGTAGCCTCTGATTCCTGCAGCTTCTCTTGGGTGTGGATGAGCTCTTTATATAATGTCATCAGCATAGCAGTTGCATCCTTATCTTGTCTGAGCTGGGCAATCTCTTCTATTTGAGGATGAAGAGTTGCTGGGATCTTCAACATTTTTCTCAATGTTGCCATATCAGCATCCCTCAGCTTCAGAACCTCTTGTACTGCCTTGACATCTTTAGGATCATGTCCAAGCTCTATTATGATTTCCTCTAGAGCTTTGATCCTATTGTCTTTTGCTTGAGAGGAAGCCCTTTCTAGCTCAAGTTGTGCAGCGGTGTTATTCAGGCTATTTTGTAGCCTATAGTTCACCAAGGTTTTATCTGCCAATGTGGCATACACCATCTCACCCGTTTGTTTGTGCAATTCTATTTGATCCATTGGGTGGATGTCCTTGGACAGGACCTCCAGGTTGGTCCTGATATAATCTGCAGCAGACTGTGGTTGTTGCACTGCTGGTGTAAAATGTCTCATAATCATTTTACCCTCATGTGCATCATATGCAGACATGAGTCTTTGTTGGTTTGTGGGGGCCATTTTCAATAGGTGATTATATAATTGTAGCCTTCAAGGTTCATTTCTGCTTTTGATGTCCTTAAATTGCTGCTTAATGCTTTTCTCACCTTCCCTCCTTTGACCTAAGGAACTAACTTCTCCTCCTGCTGCCCTATCTTGCTCTTGTTGGAAGGAGCTGGCTGAGGCCTCCATGCTGGGCAGGCCTGTATCTGAAGTCTGCCCCATTGGCATTTATTCTTCAGAGAAAGGGTTTAGTCTTTGCCTCTTCTCCCCTTGAGTTGGTGAGGCAGTAAGGGGAGTCTCTCTGTCTCTTTTTCTGTTCACGTCCTCCCTTTGAGGGGTTTGGAGGACAGAAGAGTCAATCCTTGAGTCTTGCCTGGGAGGTGCCATTTGTGTTGGTTGTTGCTGTGTGGCCATTGGGGCCTCTGCTGTCTATTCCCCCTACCCTGGCTGCCCCTTTTGCTGATGTTGTACCTGTTCGGGTGGTTGAACCTGTGCCTGCTGTACCTGTTGCTCTCCCATCTCCTTCTCCTTGCCTTTGCTCTGGGCTTGGTTTGTAGTTTGGACTACCTCTTGATGTGATGTAGAGGATGAGGCAGCTGCTCCTGCTTGAGGCTTTGGTAGAGCGAATACCTGTGCAGGAAGTTCCAAGTCAGCCAATTTCAGAAGATGTCTCCTAGCTCTCTCATTCAGTTCTTCTTGTGTGACCGGTTCCTCCAGTGTTCCCCTTTTCCATTTTGGTTGATTGGCATATTTTTCAATGTGGGGCAAACTTACATGGTCATAACTACAGAGCTTATATTTGAGCCTTCTGAATGATATGGAGTGATTGGGATCATAGGGTTTCCAGAGGAAATTGGCCTTCAGGCCAAGGCACTCTAGCTTTCTATCAGCTTCTTTCCAGCCTTCCCTTTTGTTCAAAACAAGGTGGCCCAATTGATTTTTCGCTTTTAACTGTGCCTTCTTGCCCTTGCCTGCAAAGTGTACCATATCAGCATTCCCAAATTGCCTGAAGTATTCAAGGGAAAATAGTCTCATGGGCACATACTTGGGCAATCTATATGGGGGTAACTCACACCCATATATTCTGATTACGGTGTAGTTTTGGTAAAAGTACCAATCCCCAATGCTGTACACTTTGGATAACTGTAGGATTCTCTGCATCTCATCAGTCAGTCTTGGAGGAGGCGAGCTTAGGAACAAGGACATGGCTGGGTGAATGAAGAGTTCTATAAATTCATAGTAAGTGTACGAAGAGTAGGTTCTGCAATGAAACACTGAGGTCCAGTACACTACTGAACTTAGATTGCCTTGTGCATCCGTTCTCTTGACAATGAAGGAGAACTTCTCATGTTGATAATATAGAATCAGGTGGTAGATGTAGGAGGTGTATCTGAACACCTTCTCTCTTGACAGGTTCAAAAACTGCTCATGCATCTTATCTAATATGTATGTGGCATAATCATAATAGATTGGACTCTTGCCAGGGGAAAACATAGTCATCATCACTAGTACAGTTTCATCAATAAATTCAACTGATTTGTACCCCAAGATGGAACTGATCATGTCTGCAAGATCTACACCCAGTTGATTGAGGTAGCCATCAAAAATAGGAGGGTACAGCAAAGTGTCAAAGTTTTTAATAAACAATTGGTTGAGCTTTATGATTTGGCATCTGTCAGCATCTTAGCTCCTCGGTTTATCAAATCCAATAGAGATAAGGGACCAATTTCTTCTGAGTCTTGAACTGTAGCATCTCTCTAATGGCCTCAGAGGTCATGTAGAATACAACTGGCCTGAAGGGTCAAGCACAGCTCTTTGAATGGGGTCATAGCAGACCACACAGATGAATTAGGTCAGGGAATTGGTTTGACCTGAGGGAGCCTGAAAATTGGGAGGAAGGAATCCCAAATGCCTAATATGTCTGTCCCATCCACATGTTTGGCCTTAAGCTCATTCAGTAGGTGGAGGTGGAACTTGTTGTGTGATGAGGAGTCCTCTGAGAATTGGTAGTCCAAGTCTGCCAAATCCTGCCACTCCAGCTCTCTCTGAGGGGCATTCAAAGGGGCAACATTGAGTGCCACAGGTGCAACTGGCATCTCCATGATTACTTGGATTCTGTTTTGTATATGGGCTTCTGTTTCTTTGACTGAAAAATAGGAAAGAACGCTGTCTGGGTGAAGAGGTAATTGAGAAATGAAGGGTAACAAGGTGAGTTTACAGCAATTGAAATACTGTTTTAGTCACTTGGGAAGGAAAATTTTTGTCTTTAACAGACCTTCTTCAACAATTGAATGTAGGTTTTGGGTTTCAGTTCACGACTGCACGAACGAAAAATGCAGGTTTTCAATGAAAGTCCAGTCCAAATAGGCTCGGCTAATGAATTTCGACTGCTAGAATTTCAAATGGGGGCTGAGTGTAGAGATTTTTCCGGTGAATTATGCGTTTATAGTGCTATAAGTGAGTTTTTTGTTATTACAGACAAAAACCAGGCTTAGAGAGAACTTGCAGAGAGAAATACCTGGTGAATCGATGGGTCGGGTCACCAATGCAGGTGGGTAGACGTGCTGAAGGTCTTCTGGTCGATTTTGAACAAGCTGGTGCAATTGGTCGTAAAACGCATATAGAGAGCGCAATAATAGTTTTTTCCAAAAGTGAAAAAAGAACGCGAAAATTGACAAAATATGGCTTTTTTGGGTTATTCGCGCCTTTTTTGGCTGACGTCAGCATGACGTCACCAGGTGGGTCAGGGTCGGATGATGTCAGCATGACGTCATCAGGTGACGTGGCGGCCTATGACTGGTCCACGGGGGTGGTGAGGTGGCAGACAGGTGGAGAAATGGTGGACGGGGGTTGCGGACACGGCGCTGACGTAGGCAGTGAGGCGGCGCCAACGCTGGAAGACAGGTGGCACAATATCGGGCCACTCATGCTACGGAAAGGAATCTATCAGAGGGGGCTCCGATACAATTTGGGGACGACGCGTGGACCCGGCCTGACGTCAACGTCTAACAGATATCGGACGATATCCTTCGGACGGCGGGGCCGGTCCGATATCCGCGTCAGCCGTCGGATGAAAAGGGCTTGATCGGACGGTCGTCGGGCCAATGATCTGCACGGAGAATACGGCATTGGGCGGGGATTAAAATAATATTTTTCATGGTATTCGCGCCCAGCGGGACTCTTAGGGATATTAATGGATTTCACTGGTTTGTAATGTATTTTTACAAAGGTGGATAAAATCTCGGAACTTTGGATAAATGGGTTTTTTCGTATATAAAGCTCACAAATGCCTCCAAACTTAGGATAAGGCAAACAAAATGGGTTTCCAGGGTATTTTTGCCTTTTGGGTGGGTTAGAAGGGTGCAAAGGGTTTTTCCAAGGTTTCTTTAGGAAAAGTGAAGGATTGAATGGGAAAATGAGTTCTGGGGGAGACAAGAGGTTAGGGCTGGGTTCTCAAACTGACCAGATGTCAATTTGATTCCCTAGTGGTGAAACATATGGCTATAATTAATGCCAAGGGGGGGTTATTTATAGAATGCTTAGGATTTATACACCTTGGTGTTATAATAGTAGGGAAAGGGTAACATAGGGAGTTAGATAATAAAAGTTAGAGGTTAATATGGAGGGAGAGGGTGAATGAGGAGTGATATTACTAAATTTTCTTGAAAGCAACTTAGTTTAAAGAGTAGATCAAAATCAAAAGAACTTTGCATAAGAAATGTGGCTTCTAGAGGCAATAAGGACCAACATAAAACCTTGAATTCTTTCATAATCACAACTGGTGAAGGGATGTTAGCAATGAGTGATAAATAAAGGGAAAAGGGAAGTTAGACATGCTCCCTTATGTTGTTTTCCTTGTATTTGATTAGCAACATGCATCTTGGAAGGAACACCACTTCTGCAACCCCATCTACCTACCCAACTATTTTGCCTAGCATTTTTTGTTTCTTCTTGGAGGGTGCACTTGGACTTGCAGACCCTTTATGTGCCTTTTCTTTTCCATTGGATTTTTCCTTTGATTCCTATCTTGGCACTACCCTTATTCTTCCAAGGCCCAGATTAAGCAGTTGGGAACCTTAGCTTCTTCTGCCTAACTACTGATCTTCCAAGATTAAACAGTTTGGACAGATTTCTTTCTCTATTCTACAACAAAAAATTGAAACATGGCATGATCCAGATTAGACTGTTGGACCATCCATCAAAATTTAACAGATATGAAGGCATGTACACACCTTTCCTTTTCTTGAAAATATGGGATCTTTGTACCAGCAAAGCAGAGCATATTTGGCATTTGAATTTGCCAATCATGAAATATGAAACCTATTGGTATAGGTATCCAACAGGTCCAAGTAGCACAAGTTGTTTTCCCCATGTGTTTGGTAAGCCTTGTTGCGTTAGACATACATGCATTAGTGTGTAGCATGTATCTTTATTTTGAATAGAGAGGATGTGACATCATGTTGTGGATTTAACCACTTGGATATATGTGATGGCTATCATATTCTAGCTTGATGTGGAATTGGAGAAGTTGAATCTTCGATTAAGGAGGGTGGGGGCGAGAGGGGGGCACTTGAGATGGAATAATCTCATAAAGTAAGATGGATTTTTTTTTTATAGAAATAAATAAACAGTTTTATGCAAGTACAAAAGGAAATAAATAAATAAAGTTTAACAAGGAAGCTTCAGTGAATACAATGAAATGTTGGTGACAATGCATGTGGAAGTATTGTGGTAGGAAGGAAGTGGTAGAAAATGAGAACAAATAATGATGGACAATCAAAACTAAAAGTTTGTGAGTGTTTTGTGTAGCATACCTTATGCCTTAATGTCCAAATAAGGATATAAGGTGTCCATTCTTTGTCCTTCTTCACGAGCTTAACAATTATCTCTGGAACTACTCTATCACATATCCAATTCCCTCAATGACTTCTAGAGGTTATGTGGTACCCACTTCTTTTTACTATATTGACAATAACTTATGATGCCACTTTGTCACATACCTCTACTAAATTTATCCTAACCACACTTGCAAGAACTTTATTTTCATCTCCCATACATTTTTTCAAACACTTTACATGTAAACATTTCTTCAAATACTTTGTATACAACCAATTAATTAGTCCATTTTTTGTAAACATTTTGTCAAACATTTGTATGAAATAAAATAAGAAACAATGTTTTGATTTCACTTGTAACATACTAACTAAAATATATCACTCAATCATGCAACTTTTGATTTCTCTCTTTGAGGTATTTTATCAAATAATTTGTATGCAAATTGTAATAAAACATCTTTAACACATTTCTTCAAATTATTTGCATGCAAATAAGAATAAAACAGCTACAACAATACTATCATACAACAATGCTAACATACAACAATACTTCCTCCATTCACAAAATAACATTTTCATTGGGACATTTCTTCAAACACTTTGTATGCAATGAACCATTAAACCATTTAGGCATTTCTTCAAACACTTTGCACAAAAAATAATACAACAAATTCCTGAGGGCATATGTCCTAAATTATAGTATTACAAGTTATGAAAAAATAACCAGATGATCAATGGGATTTCCCCTCACTATGGTTCAAGTTTTAGCTTCTCAGACCTCCCAAAAAAAACGTTATAACATAAATGCTAACATTACATGTTTGATGCATGCTTTTAGGACCATCTAGGAAGCTCAAATTCCTCTAATTGTATCTCCTCAAATTTCATGCACCAAGATCTAAAATTTGGATTATATTATCTATGATATTTTCCCTCACTATGATATAAGTTTAAGCTTCGACAACCTCACAGAAGAAAAATTATAACGGAAATTCCAACATGACATATTGGATGCATGATTTTAGGAGCATCGAGGAAGCTCGACCTCTTCTAATCCTATTTCCTAAAATATCTTGACCCAAGGTTTGAAATTTGAACTAAATGTTTACTAGGATCTCCCCTCACTGTGGTCTATTTTTCATCTTTTGGAACCTCCCAAAAGAAAAGTTGTAGAATAAATTCCAACATGACATGTTTAAAAATGCATTTAGGAAGCTTATCTTCCTCAACGAGTGTTGTTGAAAAATTTAATACATATAAAAAGATATAGAAAAATAGTATAACATCTACAACCATAAAATTTTCTAAATCATAAATTCACGTACATATAAAGTCGTTGAAAAGAGAAATTAAATAATCATGCATAAAATATGTTTATCCTGATTCGAATTTTTTTGCAATAAGGAACTAAAGAAGGGTGAGCCACTCTCCACCAAACCATAGGCTTAGCTATGCTGCAATATTTTTCATAGCTAACTAATCTCGAGCCAGATATTCATGCCTTGATGGAGAAACTAAACTCCAGGATTTAACACATGATTTTTAGACCAGATTTAACACAAGAAGTGAAAGCCACTCTCCTCCACACATAATAAAGAATCTTAATGTTCAGTATTTCCATTCTTTCACCAAGCCCATAGACATTCACAAATGACATAGAAGGTTTTCACAACATAAGGAGTCCTTCTCTAATCTCTACAATCCCTCTACCTTCTCTTCTTTAGTGCTCTCTTTACCACACATAAATAGGACAACTCCTAGTCCTCACAACCATCTAGCCCAAGGAAAAAGCACTAAAACACATTCAATTCTTGTTACACATTCAACCTGTCAACATGTTCCTGGTTACATGTTCATCATAGCCATGATTCATTGTTTGAATCTTGTTACAATGGAGGACTACTCTGAGTCTTTATGCATGCATATCTTGTTGAGCCACTTTTATTAAAAATCATGCAAGCCATTGCACTTCTTCATGACTCCTCCTTCTATAGAAGACTTAAAAATGATGTTCCTAAAACAACTAAAAGTAAAATTCTCAGTAGGTGGGGTCCCCTCGGGAAATAAGGAGTATTTTCATGACATCATTGCATAACTTCATGGTTTTATATTAGTACCTGCCATTATAAGGAGTTATACATGTGTATAATGTACTTATGCATGCATATCATGTATGGTTTCAAGGTTTTTTAATACACTGACAGAGTTGATAACTTCATGGAATTAGCGCTTACAATATTATTATGTCCATACTTTTGCCTCATTATGATCAATCTTTGGTACACAAAAGAAACGAATGGTTACTTCACGGGGAAATCATGCCATTTATATTGATGAGTACAGATAAATGACACATATGGTGGTAATTTTTTCTTCTGATTTTAATATGAAATATAATAACCATGTCATAAATCTTTCCATTTGATTAATGCCAATGTCCAGAGCCTAAAGTATGATGTGAATTACAACAAGCTCATTCCCCCAACTCCTTTTTATATATGTCGCAATCAATTTAGAATTAGTCACTCAAAAAAGTTAGATGATCATTTATATATAATAGGCTCACTCCATGCCATACTTATCACATGTTGTCACCCGTGCTAAGATAACATCCCCTACCTCCAGCCATTTTCATAATCTTATTCAAAGTAAAATGTTGGGTAGTTCGTGAAATTTATTCATATCTTTAAATTCATAACTTTATCCATTATATATGCCTAGTCATTTATAGAAGTACTTTCCTTACGAGTATATATATAGCCATCATTATGAAGTAGAAGAAAATTTTAGAAATTTGCTTTTGCCTTTACTTAGCTACAATTTTTCCATGCATTTCCTTTCATAATATGTGAGATTTATCTACAACTTATCATTTTTATACATACATTTGTTAAGTTTTTTTAGTGACGTAAACAAGAATTGATTGTCTTTGATACCACACTACAACACCCTACACATTACTATGGCACAATATTCTATAGTGTTTGATCAACAACTCATATGGACATAAAACTATTTCATTCTTCCTATCATATTCATTATATTAGCATACATGTTCTCATTACACTTGTCTTAGTTGCTTGCATGGATCATTCCCTTCTCCATGTTACATATTTTCCCTTGTGTGTGGATGCAAAATAGTCCAACATTTATGTGAAACATGAATTTTTCCTCATTACATATTTATGCTTCGAAAATTGATGGTTGCATGAAAAATTTCCTTGATCATGGTACGACATGAGTTTCTTTAGATAGGTTCAAAGATAACAAAAGATAAAAGAAAAAAAGAACCAATATGTCATGGAGGGAAAACATGAATAAAAGGATCATATTTTCTATTCATTTGGATGTGGACAATGAGGAGTTCAAGGAGTTGACCCAAACTAGTCACTTATACCTCACAAGCCCTCCTCCGCATTCTCTTACCCCACAAGCTTCACATAATGTACCTCTTCCGCACCCCATTATAACAGAAATTACAGAACCTCATGCATCCCATCAACAACTAGTTCAAAATGATGTTTGGAATACCAACCTTATTAGGCCTGCATCCATATTTTCACATTGGCCTACTATTTCTTGTTGAAATGTGGCAACAAGAATATTCCAATTTAATTTTCCCTTGAATTAAATTGTGAATTAAAATTGAATTTAGTCTTAACAACTACTTGGAAATAATTAATTAAGTTATTTTGAATTAATTAGTTGGAGAAATTCAAGCTAGAAGTCTTTCTGAAGTCATGCAAGAGTTATCCCTTAAATTAAGGAGATAAGTTTGAGTTATATTTGAGTTGTAATTAGTTAACTCAATTTACTGAGTTAAGTCCAAATAAATTAGTTCCAAACTGTTTGAGGAACTAATGGTGAGTTAACAGTCCATTGATGCATGCATGCACTCAACTAGTGTACTCCAGTTAACTGAAGATTCTCACATCAGAAACTCATGCATGTCTATTCTGAGAAAGACCCAGTTGAGATTGAAGACAAATGATAGTGTACTACCAGTTGCATGTGTTTTACTATAAAGAAAACTCATGCATGCAGAAGGAATCAATTCCTTGATGATTGCGCAATTCTAACAGTGTGTGAGATCAGGTGATCATCCATTGGGTAGATGAGTTTTCCACTTGGTTGAAGGAGAATCATCCCAGAGGAATAGCGCAAGGAAATAGGAGCTTGGAGGGCAGAGAGGAAGGCTTGTGAGGAGCCAGAATTTCCTATGAGCATCTATGAGGGTTGCATTGAGAGCTGGATAGTTGTGAGAGCTAAGGCATTGTATAATTCCTATGTATTTCCACCTTGTATGACAATACATATAGTCAGGTTTTTAGTTGAGGCTTTCCCCAAAGTATTTTCATGTGTATTTTGCATTGATTCTTCTTCTTCTGGTTATATGTGTTCAGATCGATCTTTAAGCTTCCGCAAATTGATAGTAGAAGTAGGTTATAGTATTCTGCTTTGATTTATGTTGCATTATTGGGTTAACCTACCAAGTAGATTTTTTACATGGTCTTAGAGCGAGATTTGTAGAGAATTTGCAGAATTTCTACATGGTATCGGAGCCAAGTTTATGGAAGTTATGAATAGTATACTAAGAGGAGAATTCAAAGTTTGAAGTTTGGGGTTGTAGGCGCAAATCGAATTCTTATCATACTTCAAGGTTGGCCAATGGCATTTTATGGCTTGAGACTCGAGTATGCCTTGGAAGGTAGCTCGAACTACATAGCATGGAAAGATAGAATGGAGGTTGTATTAGAAGACAATGGCTTGAAGGAATTTATTGATCAAGAAATCTAAAAGCCATCTTCAACTAATGCACAAGAATTGGTTGAGTGGAAGAAGTGTGTGGCGAAGGTGAGACGAATCATCCTTGAGGGATTTTGAGACCATATTGTCTCGAGTATCCATGGGAAGGATACTCCATATTTAATGTGGAAGACATTGAAGGACCTCTACCAGAACAGTAGCGACCAGAGGAAATTGGCGCTCAAGGATAAGCTTCGAAGAATCAAAATGGAGAAGGGTGATACTATTTCCACATATTTGAACAAGCTCACCACCTGCAGAGATGAGCTTAGCAGTGTGGGAATAACTACTGACGATGATGACATGGTGAGCCTTGCTCTCCTTGGCTTTCCAAAGAGTTGGAATAACTACCAGGACTCTGTGAATGGAAGGGAGAAACTGCTGATTAGGAACGATTTTGGTCGGATCAGCCAACATATATATATATATATATATATATATATAATATAAATAATAATATTATAATAATATATATATATATATAATGTTCATATTATTTTTGATTATATATATAATACCAATTCATGGATAGTCTGGTACTGCAATAGGTAGCAATACAACTGCCTTGCAATTTGATGAAATAGTCTCATTCTTGCTGACGAAGGAGATGAGATGGAAAAATATGGAGAGCCAGAATGGTGATGCCTTGTCTATACAAGGATGGTCCCAGAACAGAAATATAAATAAGTCATCGAGTGGGAGATATAAATCTAGAGGGAGATCTAAATCTCTAGGACAACCTCTAAAGGTATGCTGGAAATGCGTAAAGGAAGGGCACTATAAAAGGGACTGTAAATCTAAAGTTCCTAACAAAGGAAAGGGATTTGATGATGCTCCTACTATAGAGGTGAAAACCACCTCAGATGAAGGTGGGGATGTGTACTTGGCTTCTTCAAGTACACATGTAGACCATGAGGCATGGTTGATTGACTAAAGTGTAGGTTTTAACCCCGTACAGAAATTACCTGCTTACGAATTCTAAAACACAGAAAATAAACAGTAGCGAGAGCATAACACATAAAACACATATACACAGATATTTTCCCATGGATCCCAAAACGGGGCTACCAGCTTGATTTTTCATTATGTTCCTTTCAATGTTACAATACATATATATACATGTCTAAGCATCCAATACCATGGACCGAAAACCATTGCGCCCAAAACCATGCGCAAAAACCATGCACAAAACCATAGGTAGGTTTGCCCACCTAATATAGGGTCCCAAAAAAATTTCCCCGAGGTGCTACCCTGAACCCCATGGAGGGGGGCTAACCACCCCTCGCTGCATAATCGGTGCAACGAAAGGGGGGCTACCGGCCCCCCACTACGTAAT